>OLMO02000301.1:4974808-5037268 GCA_900291935.2 Cassiopea xamachana
GGGGGGTTGTGAGAAACCTTGTTTGGTTATTCAAATGTTCAGGTCGATAATTCTGTTGGGAGGGGCCAAAGCCATGCAAAAATTTTCAATTGGGGGCACTACCCCTCCGTGCCCCTTTCAGTTGCGTGCCTACTAATGACAGCCAGGTACGATGCTTACGAACACCTGCTACATAATATCAACTACTTACAAGACAGTACTGTCAACTACAAAGTATATTTTGGATTAAAGGGGCCGAAACTTTTATCATAAGAGAATTATTATAATATTAAAATGCTTCCAAGCAAGCTCAAGATGAAAGGATGAAAGTATAAACCAGATATCTCTGGCATCTGCAGTGAGAATTCAATGACTGTGTCTCTTCTCACTGCAGTTCTCACAAAATCTTGCATTAATTTTATTCTAGTTAATTCTATTATTCTTAGTTACAGAAAAATATTTTCCAAGAATGCATTTGTTATTCAAAAAATAATAACCAAAAATGGGATAAAAAATAGCTAAAAATAATTTATTAACAGAAAAGAAGCATCATTGGGCGATTCATTCCATCAGGTAGCTATTCTTGAACAGCAGAGTGTCAGAAGTAGTTCACTCACAGCTACAATACTTGCCAAAAGTCCCTGGGACATTTTCAAAAAATTATGAAAAACCATAGCTTTCTCAGCATTTCAGCCATCACGCCTTGATGCAAACCCCCTTGTTATTGTGCACGAAAAATTTTTCCGTTACCGCATGTACTTCTCTCAGTAACCAACATTGTTTAGGGGGAGGAGGGGGGTGAATGCTCCATCCAGATTAAAAATATACACATTGTCCCAGGACTTTTGGCGAGTATTGTAGAGTTGCGTAGTGCATTGCACATTTTGTATATAAGAAAGAAATTCTCTAGCTTCAGCCTGGGTGTATCTTAATATTTTGTCAAATCCAGCCTTAACATAAAGACTCCCAATGACAATAAGAACCTATGTTAGATAACTGTGATGCAAGAAAAAGGATGCTCAGGTTTTGTGAGGCATGTAATGGATATTAATTCTATTTTCTTGTTAGTTTGATGAAAAATTTGCCAGCAAAAACAATTTTTGAAATTTAGTATTTCAATTCTCCACATGTTACGTTTCGCATCCATTTGTTAGTGGGAAGCTTTTGCATCGTTTTCCTGATCTGCTGGATGCATGTGCAAACAATTTTTTACTAGATAAATGATAAGTAAAAATCATTTGCACATGCCAACTACAACACACACTGTATTTTGCTCATGACAAAAATTTCTTGAGGTCTATTTACCAATCAGCTGTCCTTGAGCAGCAAATCAGTTTGGTGTATTCTGATACGATATGACACACACAATCTCCTAGCATACATACTAATGGGGGGCATTCCCCCACCATGCTTTTATATTCCCCCACTAGCTGGGTCATTATTCCCCATTATAATGTGGCCTTTTGTTGAGTGTTTTTAAAAGCAAATTTGAGTTGTTTCTATTTACTACTCATTGTAGTCTTTGTGTTAAATTAAAAGTTACTTCTTATTTTTAGTAATGTCAATTAGCCCTGCTTCACTTTACCTAAAAGTTGATACTGAATTACTGTTGAAGGGATAGATAGTCCCCACCACACCCACTGGTTACAATGCTTCTCTGTCTCAATTCTCCACCAGTGAAAATTCAATAGCAGGTCTACTAACATGACAACAAGAATTCTCATGCAAAGTGGTAACTATGTGAGAAACCAAACATATGATAATAGAGAGAGAAGGGTTACCAGGTACAGTCAGTTTAAGTTATAAAAATCACAAATTTACTTTTCATTACTCATCAAATCATATAATCAACAAGATTTCCATGTATCTTGTAAAAACATATCACAAGGCCCTAAACTTTGCCAAATACTCACTGAGAATGCTTTTAATAATTGGTCTTCACTGGCAGGTCTATATCTAGAAAAAGAATAGGACCAGGCTTAACTGTAATCAATTGGGAACAAAATTTGATCAGTCCAAGCTCAAAGTAAGTGCACTACCATATTCACAAGAAACACAATCATGATATAAGCCTTTTCTATGAAAGAAACCCTGAATATAGATGAAAAGCCATAAAAATACTACAATACAAACATTAAAAACACTAAAAAGAATGTGCTAACTTTCTTTCCAACAGGATCTTCATCATTACTGGCTCAAATCTCTCAAAACGAATGTACCCTGTTGGCTCATCTTCCTCCATCTGGAAAGCAATTACTAACAGGTTACCTAAAATTGCTACATGCTTTTTTCTAAAGAAACAAATTCTCTGGGCTTCAGCATGGGCTTTTCTTAATATCTCATCAAATTCAGCCTTAAATGTCTCTTAGATTTAAAGACTTCCAATGAAAACAACTCAGATCGGGCAATTGTGATGCAAGAAAAGAATATTCAGGTTTGTGAGGCCTGCAATGGATGTTAATTCTATTTTCTTGCTAGTTTAATGAAAAATTCACCAGTGAAAACATTTTTTGAAAGTTACAATTTGAAACTCAGTCTGTCTATGTTTCTTAAAGTTTTCTTAATGTTTGTCTAATTTCAGCCTCATGTTTCTTATGAAAAAATGTATATGGGACTCTTAAGCACTTCTCTAAGAATGAAAATAAATAGATAGGGTGCTACATAATTTTGCATGTATGTACATGTCTGTGTTGGGCAGGGAACTTATCTTCATCTTGGGCCACTGGCATTTGAGGTAGGGTAGCCAGCTCCTTTTCTTGCTGTCTTTCATCACCCCTTGCCACCCAATCACTGCCAGGTGAACCCTGAGCAAGCACTAAGCCATGACTTGAGTGTACTCTGATTTTCTACCTTGGTTCCATCTAACTAAGTAGCAAATTCTATAAAAAACTTATTAATGCTATGAATAACACTAAATGCTTCACTTTTTTAATCAAAAGGTTTGAGCAGTGTTATCACTTTCAAGGAATTTTCATAAAGCAAGGAATTTTTTACCTAACAAAGAGTTCAGCAAGAAATTCCAGGATTCAAGGAATTTTTAAGGAACTTTCTGTTTTAGAGTGACTGAAAACAAGCATATCTAAAAGCTATTTGATGTCTACAGATTAAATTAGATGAGCTATTTGATCTAAATATTCTGTTAGTTTTGTTTTGTATTCATTGAGCTGCTCTGTCATCTGCATTAGAACTGATGGTAACAAAAAGACTATGTAGGAGTTTGCCTTTTCCATGTCTAAATCTCACAGGTAGATAGCTGCCAGAGATTATATTTGCTGATGATTTATCCATAACTTGCAATGGAAATGAGCAATGGGGTATGCTTTGTGGTTCTTCTCTAGATGTACTATGCAATAAACTATATCACTAGTTGCACATAATGATTGTCTTCAATTTGATTTTTGTCATGATAGTGAAGAGGATTGACTAAAAATAAGGTATGAAAAAATGCAGCATTAATTAAGGGAAAACTATGAGCTAAAGTTTTGAGGTATGTGCTGGGGGATCTACTTTTTGAATTGACTGGTGAAGAAATTATCTGTGACAACTAGTACATGCTTATTAGCACAACTATGAATGGAATTACACAGATAAAGAAGCATTTATGGAAATTCAAATTGGAATCCAAGGATATTCAAGTAATTTTGAGAAATTCTGACCTTGCTTTGAGGAATTCAAGATTTTAAAAGTGGAAGCACAGGGTTTGAACAGCACTTTTCAAGTCTATTTGTCTATTTGCTATGGATATTGTGTATACCTCAAAGTTTTCAGGGTAATAGGAACATAGACACAAATTAGGATATATAATGGCACTAAAAGCAGAAATGTCTTGAAATGAAAAGCATATGAAGCACATGGAGTTGAAATCTAAAGTTAATTTTAGTATTTTTAAGCAGAGAACCTACATCTGCCAGAATATCATGCACTTCCCCTTCACTTGGACAGCAATTGAGTGACCTTATAATTGTTCCAATTTCCCTAGAAGAGAATTATAAATTTTCTCATCCCAAGCACTACAGCTATTTTAAGCATCTGACCAAAAATTAATACCAACTTAAGTTTGATTAATGTGTTAAGTAATCCAAAACTGAACATTTGCAAGAACACAAAAAGGATGCCAAAATAATAAAAAAGATACAAAATACAGCTAAATAGTTGTCCATTCTTCAAAACAATGCTTTGAGGATCAAAGACAGCTGCTTTTCTGATAAGCTGATCACTTATCATATTTACATTTCCAATAGTCATATCTACTTTGTTTCCAACAGCATATCAGAATAATGGAAACAGGATTATGTATCCTCTCTAGAATGCTTTAAGTTTACTTTTGGGAATACATTGTCAATATGATTGTTAAGCAGCTGTAATTTCTTCAAGTAGTTTACTGTCAAGTAGGCTTGTTATTCTGTAGGTCCCCTTGAAACCCTGGGTACATTCCATGTAAAAAGCACACCAGAGGTATTCCAGTAGCCCCTCAGGTGTACACCAACAGTGAAAGTTCGTGTACACCTGCGACGCAAAGATCACAAGAATTGTGCGTTGGTTGAGATTTGCATTTTACTACGCCAGTACGCCAAAGAATATGGTTTAGGTTATATCCACGCTGCCACGCTGACAGGAAAGCTATCTCGACCCTGGAGATCTTTGGGCCTAACTGCATGGAATGCTCTTTGGCTTGAAACTCAGAACAAGTTCTGAAGGAAGCAATTCCTCTTTTAAAACTTAATGAAATAAATATCTGCCAGTATGTGACGCACAGAAAATAGAAAGCTCTTTGGTTTTCATAGAAATTACCTGGGTATTAGCCTTTCCCTCTTCCTGTTATGAGAAATTGCTTTTTACCAAATTGCGACCAAATAATTTATGTTTTTATTCAAATATTTAGGCTAAACCTGGCACGTTCTCAAGTTCTTTGTGTACAAGAGATTTTCGCAGCTATATAGTTTGGAACAAGATTCGTTTCTTATATATCATTGACCATTTGAAACACGTAGAGAATGCTATGAAAGTATTTCTTTTAGCATTATCTATATAAAACCTATAAAATTGTTTCTTGTAGCTTGCAGTCATTTATTTTTAGGAAAATAATTTACTTCAAGCTTGAAGGTGAACTAATCAACAACACGAGCAAAGAAAGGCAGCAGAAAATGTAGCATACCTGACGTCCACAGTCTTATTAGATTCATGATCAAAGATATCGAATGCATCTGCAATTTTCTTTTGCAAGTCAGCAGTTGCATTTTCAACATCGGATTTTTCTCTTTCTTCCGCCATATTGGTCTAGAAATTATGGGTACTTAGCAACCACTGCCTCGTTTGCGCACTGAAAGCTGCGAAGCAATGATGTAGAATCGCCGAAGGCGCTATATGTCCAGCCCAGGGGTTTGCACATTGAACCGAGTGAGGCAAATTTTGCTTTGGCGGCCATTTTAAGTGGTGGCAAAAAGGATTGTCGCCAGTACTGAGCCCTTATACTTTGGTGACAAGTAAGGGCTGATTTCATGAAGTTCCACACGGATCTTAAGCGTGTAAAGCGGCGAGTTAGTATGAATTATCTCTTGTCCTTTCAAGTTTGTTTGAATTTTGGTAATTTGTGTATTTTATCACGACGTTTCAAGTACTTCAAAGGTGGCAGCTGCTGTAGTGTGCTTCTGTCTTGTTGAAATAAAATGTTTTGCAAAGATATCATTAAAAGGGGATCAAGTTAGCAATTGCGATTTCAATTTCATTTGCTGTAGTATTCACACTAATAACCTTAAAAACTTTCATTTTTGTTTGAAGATCTTTTTTATCACTTTGTCTGGAAAAATGAAAATTGATGTAGCAGCATTTGGCAACAAGTGGGGTTTATCTTCATCTTTCGAAAAATTAAAATCCGAAGGAAGGAAATGCTCGCCACATAAATAGCTATTGAAGGTAGGTTGAAAATGTTCTCTCTTTGTTGCCACTATCCACTTTCGGAGAAGGCTCTTATCCTTCAGGGGAAGTTTATGAAATGAAATTCCGTTTTTAGAAAAACGATTTGTGCATCCAAATGCAGAGCAAGATTTAACCATTTTCTGGAAAAAGACCCGATCCAATTTAACTTGTTAAAGATAACAATGCGACATATTTTATCTTTTTATCTCAATGGCAGTAAAACAGCAGACAACCTAAGTCCGCATTCATAGTTGGGTCTGCTGAGCTCTGAGTCTTAACATCACAAGAAACCACAAGGAAAAGATTATTGTTAACTTCGTATATAATTTTAAAACAAAAACAATGTAAAAAATTGCCGATGGCTTCACTGCTACGTTCCAAAAAAAGTTTTAAATTATATTTTTCGAATTTCACAAAGCGCACCGCAGCAACTGCCACCTTTAAATACACGAATCGTGAAAATTCAATCGAAATTGAGGAAATAAGAGATGGTTAATGACGACTCACCACTTTACACGCTAAAAATCCGTTGGGAACTTCACAAGCACGGCACTTACGTTTTACCATTTTATAAGGGCTCAGTACAGGCGAAAAATCGTTTTGCCACCATTTAAAATGGCCGCCAAAACAGAATTTGCTTCACTCTGGCAGACCGAGTTGGACATCTAGCGCCTTCGGCGCTTCTATATGATTGCTGCGAAGGAACGAAAATTATCAGGGCGAAGTCAAAAGGGACTGAAGAGTGTACTAGCTGGCTTTTCGTGGAATGTAGTAAGTTGCTCATGATTGGAGTAGGATTTAAACCATCCATGTGGTTCGCATTATCATTCATGTGTTGGTATAGTTGGTTGGCGATATGCTTTTCAAAGAGCCTTACGATGACTGGTAGAACAGAAATTGGGCGATAATTCGACATTTCAGCCTTATCACCTTCCTTAAAGATTGGTGTAACCTTGGGACATTTGCACAGGTCTGGAAACTAGCTTGTTTCAATTGACGTGTTAACTAAATCAGCCAATGACTTTTCAATAAAAGGCATGGCTTGCTTTAAGAAGTAGCAGAAAATGTTGTCCTTCCCAAAGCCCTTAGTAGTTTTGATCTTGGCAATTGCATCTCTGGTGTGTTTTACTGTAATTGAGCCGAATTGAAACTTAACACTGTTATTGTTTTCAGTAGCTTCACCAGAGGGAACAGGGTTTAGAACTGCATCTATTTTACTAGCTAGCTTCTCTTCAATTGTACAAAAGAAATTATTCATTGCATTGGAAATTGCCTTTTTGTTTACAAAGGTATGCTCAGAATCCTTAAGAAAATTAATGTTGCTAGATTTTGATCTTTTGTTCAATAGCTCAATGACAGTTTTCCAAGACTCTTTCATGTTCCCCTTATATTCAGACATTTTAGGAGAGAAATGCCGTCTCTTAAGCTGGATATATAGAGAATTAACCCTATTTCGAGCCTGCCTATCTGCATCCATGAGAATTTCGGATTTACTTTTAAGAGCGGCTGTTTTTAGTCTATCCCTAGTTCTCATCAGACGCTTGAGGTCTTTACTAATCCAAGGACAATATCTCTAAGAAACGCGCATTTCTTTTAACTGTGCATTTTTTCTATGACAAAGGAAACAAGGAAGACCAATTATTAACAAGCATATCTATATCATCTGTCTGTTTGCTGGAAGAATTGACCACAACTTATGCCAGAAATATTAGAATTGATTTTCACTAAAATGCTTCATACTCCTAGTTTTTATCTTTTTATGATCTTTTTCAATCGCACCATTATATTTTCAAATGCAGTAGACCATATAATGATCATTAGTTGAAAATTTTAGCCCAGTACCTATTTCAACTCTTCAACTTATTTTTGTCTGTAGGTTTAAGGGCCACATTAATTCTAATTACCTTCCAATTCATTTTCTGCGGGTTGCTTCTTAATTATTTGAGAAGGTAATTTATGACCAACTTTACCACTATCTTGACTAGTAACAAATGTGCATTTGGAAAGCAGTCTACGTATTGAAGATCAAACTCTGTCCTCTCATGTTTGCTAAAGTGCATGTTGGTACTTCAATTTAGAAGTAGGTAAATATGCTACAAGTATCAATGTGGATCTCACAAAGGCTAGTGACAGTGCCAATCATGAAATATTCTTACAAAAATACCTGTGCTATATAGTAGTCACAGTAAAGAACTCAAATACTCTGATGGAAATGGGAAGCTTTCCCATATAGAAACTAACATGTGAGGTACCGCAAGGTTCCTGCCAAGGACCACTCCTTTTTATCATATCAACGACTTACATTTACATGAAACATTGTGACGTAAATCTGCATGCTGTTGACATAAGTCTTGTGCATGCTTTCGCATCTAACGAACACATTAACGATGATTTGTGCAACTTGCAATCTTGGCTGAAAAATTAATTAAATGCCCCTTACGTCTAGCTATTGAAAGCAGTAAACGACTGAAGGATAACGTAATGGCAATGCAGAGAGTACTCTTTTGTGGAGGGTGATGAGAATGGTATATTTGCATATAATACAAACTGTCGGGGAATATTTTTGAAGAACATCCTTCAACTTGAAGCAAGCAAACCTAAGCTTTAAACTGACGAAAAAGGCTTCGCGAGGACTAGAAATGCAATGCTTCCCCAACAAGTATCTACTTATTGCTCATGAAAAAATTCGCAGAAGCTAGTCGAACGGCACTACTGCTTCGTATAGAGAGTTCACTGCATCAACACAAGGTTACCAAAACTTCAAAGTAGGGTGCCAAGAATTGTCACCAATGTTGTGAAGGGCTGCAGCGGAGGACTATAAGGGGAACTGGGCTCTTGTTTCGGGCACTTCCGTTGCGCCTTCTCAGCATGTTCTCCATATGCTCCCATTACCTACGCCTATTTAGTACGCATGCGTTGCATATGCTAGCAAAATTTGGCATTGCATTGGAATTGAGTTGAGCAGAGTAGGACTTGATACAATCGATCTTAGAATCATGTAAATAGCTTCCATTTGATTGACTAATTAGAATAAAATTCACATCTAGTCCTTTTGTTATCCATGCTCGCCCAATTTACAACCAAAACCATCTATGTTTATTCTGATTAAAGACAAATTAGTTCGTCGCCCATCACTAATGACTTCATAGAATCAAAAAGCTTGACATTACTTTAAGAATCGTTTCATTACAAATGCCTTACCTACCTTTCAGAAATGTTAGTTAGTCTGATTGACTCAAGAGAGAACTGTTAAATACTAGAACAGATTTAGCCATTCCTCTTACAAATCGGCATCTGGACAGAATTACTTCTCTCAATAGGATGCTAAACTGGGAAACAATCTTTTCATTGAAGTCAAATGGTTCAAAACTTAGAAGTTTAAAAACGTACCTGTAACACTAACAATGAATTCTGGTTTTCTTGCACGCTTTTTCAGTACTTTTTCAATGGCAATTTTTAGCAAGTTGCCACTGCAAGTAAGACAATGTACATTTTGTATGCGTTTCCTCTAGGTTTAAGCATTTAATATTGTTGTATAGTAAGATGAAAAAATGTAACATATACGGCACTATGCTGTACCACTGTAGGATGATTTAAAATTTTCCCAAATGTAATATGTAATTTCCCCACGATCTATGTAAAACAAACTAATAGTATCATGATGTCATTCTGTGTATATCATTGACTGTGCTGTATTGTTTGTACACTGTTGCTGGCTGTTGAATGTTAAATGTGTTGATTAGTACACTATGTGTCCAGTGCTGTAACATGTGCTGATTTAGAATTGTACTTTCGTTGTGATTCAGATATTATTGAATAAACACGCAATCTTAAGAGGCTTTATGCGCACGACCTTCATTACACAAATATCTAGAACTTTTCCATAGCCATTTTGAAAAACTTCCCTTTTCCAAAACTTTCCAGGTCCTAGAAAATGGCATTGTCAATTTCCACAACTTTCCAAAACCTGTACGAGCCCTGTAGTTATAATCTGAATCTGAAAATAATAAGGCTTGGATAAAATCCATAAGAATAGTTATCGGCTTGCACTTCCAGTATGTCAGCAAAGGATGCGGGGTGAGTGGTTTGCGGGGTGAGTGGCCAAGCGGCCCAGCCAGTTCCATTAGCTGAACTGAAGTTAAGCATGGCTGTGTACGGTCAGAAACTGGATGGGCGACCTCCAGATGAACGACCAAAACAGCTCACTCCACCGCCCTTCGGAAGGGACGTTAAACTAGGGGTCCCATGCCTCGATGCGGCATGCATAGTAGGCCTAAATTAGCTGAACAAGCTAGGTACAACAGCCTACTCAAAATAAAGTAAACAACAACAAAAAAAATCAAGAGATACTCGAATGAAGAGCATAGGAAATTCTTTAACTGTAACTATTCTCGTGCATTCCATGGTCTGCTATCACACAAAGCGGCAGGTTGAAAACCTTGTAGATGCTGTATGCTAATTCTGTATCAACATGCTATATCTTTAAGGAATCACGTCCATCGTAAAAAAGTACGTGTAATGCTATTTGTAGAGATAACAAGACAAATTAAGCAGACAATTAGGGATTTGCTTGGCAATCATGTAGTAACACAAATCTCTACAAAAACTTGTTCATATTGTAATTGGCTGACTCAACTGAAAAATACCAGAGTATTCCAATTAAAGAACTGCCAACAAAACTATTCTACTGCAAATCAAATTTCTAAGGGCAAAGAGAACATGGGGAAGGGGATGGTATATGCATTTTCAGCAAAGGATGGGGAATTTGAAAAATTGTATATCCTAGGTCATCCTTCTATGCTTACTTTGAGGTGCTTTATAGTTCGGGATCGCAATAGCTAGGGTGTCTGAAGATTTTCAAAGCTAATCAGTTGGGTGATTTACTCAGCGAAGAAAGGTAGGGACTTTGAGTACAAAGTAAACGTTTAATAGAGAGGATAAAGAGCCAATCTATGAAATACACTAGCAGTACTGGCAAATTTTGTAAAAGACTAAAAATTAATAAGCAAGGGGTCTTAACAAGCTTGAGGAGGATAGAAACTACCAACAATTAATGAGCATTTCTCTTTCATCAGGAACCCGAGAGATTTGGCAGAAATGGATACTTTGAAGATACTACAATGCTCTATCAGCTGTGCGCACACTTCACATAATTTACAACTATTCATCAAATAAAGAAATGTCTTGTGAGAGAGTGATAGTATAACCAAGCTCATTACATGAGGCAGACGAGCATAGCCGTCAAATCTTGATTGGCTAACAAAGGAATCACCATCGAATGATTCCTGGCAATAATGTTGCGAGAATTCGTTCGAGAAGCGTGTTTTGGTAGTAAAAAGTGTACTTTCTTTGCGAAAAAACTGATAACAAGTAGTTTCGAATAATTGAAAAATATTTTGCAAGGATGTTCAGAAGGCTTCAATTCACATTTCCAGAACGAACAATTTTTACATCTTGCGCAGATCAAAAGTTATTGACATTACAAGGAAAGATGAATAACTTGTAATACCAATAACTTTTGATATGCGCCAAGATATAAGAAATTGCTCCTTCTGGAAATATGAATTGAAGCCTTCTGACTTTGGTTGCACAATATTCCTCAATTATTCGAAACTACGTATTATCAGTTTTTCCGCAAAGGAAGTATAATATTTACCACCAAAACAAGCTTCTCGAACGAGTTCTTGCCACACTATTAGCAGGAACCATACGATGGCGATTCCTTTGTTAGCCAATCAAGATTTGACGCCTATGCTTGGCAGGCGAGGGCCACACAGAACTACGCTCAACTTATTTTATTTGCAACAGCATTGGCGATTAAATGAAGCATAGGCCATTACAAAGCATTAATCTAAGGAAACTACATACACCACAACAATTCTGGGTTCATGCAGGACTCAACTACGCAAATTCAAGACGTTCTCAAGGACTATATGTTATTTTTTATAAGAAACAAACTCTCTGGCTTCAGCCTGGATGTTTCTTAATACTTCGTCAAATCTAGCCTTTAATGTTTCTAAAATTTAAAGTCTTCCAATAAAAATACCAGCCCAGACTAGGTCATCGTGATGCAAGAAAAGGGATGCACAGATTTTGTGAGGCATATACTGGATGTTCAGTCTAAGTCCTTGTTAGTGTGATAAAAATGTACTAGTAAAAGTAGTTTTTGCAAGTTATTACTTGAAATTCTGCCTGCCTGTTTCTTGAATATTTCCTAATCTTTGCCTAATTTCAGCCTCATGCTTTTTATAGACATGTTTGTTACAAAAAACGTGGTTTCAAGGACTAAAATAAAAAACTTTCAAGGAGCTATGAAGTAATACCTTCCTGGCTATTTCGTTTCTTCTGAAAAAGTTCAAATAAATGCTACAACATTTCTTGGCATATCACGAGTTTACTTGTTTTATCTTCTTTAAACCTTTATTGGATATTTTTTAAAATTATTTTTTGCATTGTTTGCTGCTGTGAACGAAGTCAACAGTAAGCATTGACGAATTTCAAAGTCTGTGGTCAATTTTCAAGGAAAAATTCTCATTTTCAAGGAATTTCAAGTGCCAACATTTCGACTTCTATCACTTTTGAAGGAGTTCAAGGACCTGCAAAAACCCTGTTTAGTAATACTAAGAATCAAAAGGGGGATAGAGAAAGAAATAAGCAGAGAAGAGGGAAAGGAGAAAAGAAGTGGGAAATAGGGAGGGGGAACAATGGATGGAACAACTGGCTTTAAAACAATGGTTTTCCACCTACATGTAACAACTAAAATGGGCAAAACATTCTATATGAAATATAACACGATCGTTTTGAATTTCTAAAAAATTTGACATTAGTTTAATATGAATATGAATCAACCTAATTAATTGTCATTAAGTTCACTTATACAAAACTACCACTATTGCTACCTTCATTAACGGCGGCTCCCTCTTGAGCCTCAAGATCAGACATAACCTCATCCTGGTCTATCGAGTTCTCAGTCTCACCGAAATCAAAAGTTGATGGATTGAATTCATCGTCTTCTTCCTGAACGTATCTGGCCTCTTTGATCATGCTATTGGCGCCTTGCGGATCTAGACTCAATGCCCAAGAGAAGTTCATCTGTGCTAAGTGCACCTGTCCTCGTTTACGATGGATCTAAAAAACAAGAGTACTCATGCGTTGGTCTTACTAACGGAACGTTCATTATTTATGATTAAGTTGGAGCTGAAGAGAAATGCTTATTTGGGTAACACTTTTTTCTTACCCAACCTCGTCCACTATAAAAACAATAGTTAGCCAACAAACATCGAGCTTTCTAAAAATGAGCTACCAAATCTATGGGAGGCAAACAAATTATATACTCAACCTTAAGGCTGCCCAGAAAATCATTTACCCAACCTATTTCCCTTCGGCTCCGACCTGTGGCATAAATAATAAGCGGTCCCAAAATGGGGTCATCCATTAATGAGGATATTTAGTTCTCATACCCCCTACTCTCCCTACTATGCATGTTCGCTATTAACCCCCTCCACCATAAGTGGGGGCGTCCTCTATGGATGGTTCCAAATGGCGTCAGAGTAACATTCTGACAGTCAACGATAACACTACCAGTACATGTCTAAGTGCCTATCACAAAAACTGATAAAATTCAAAACGCAGAACATACTGTAGACCAGTGTTCCCCAGTCCCCGGACCGCGGACCGGTGCTGGCCAGTAAATCAGAATCTTCCTGTCACTTGAATTACGATGACAAAATTTGCACCCTAATGAAAACATTCACTTCATCAAGTCTACTTGGAAGTGTGAACCTTCTACGCCCCTCTCCTAGGCCGCAGTTATATTGTCATACGCTAAACGGTCCGCGGCGATAAAAACGTTGTCTACAACATGCTGCTGTGGACAATGGTGAGAATAGCAGGACAACAATAACAAATATGCACTACAGGAATGAGTCAAAATTAAAAACAAGGACAGCGAATTGAACAGGCAATAAAACAAAGGAATAAACGGAATAACGTAAAATGTTTGAGCTTAAATATAACCAAGAAAGATTTGCTACATAAATCACTGAAAACAAGTGTTACCTTCCCGAATAAGAAATATATTAATGCTTCTCTTGGTGCTAATTTTCTCAGTTCGTCCAGTTCAACTAATGCTTCCTAAAATTGAAACAAACAAAATAAGATCTAGTAAACTTATTTTACGTCGTCATTTTTTAACACGTGGGCCAATGAATAGAATATCATCCTAATCTATCAAAAGAAGCTTAAATTCTCGACTATTATGCACATCTAGAATGGGTGTTATTCAACACAGGTTGAAGGCCTCGCTTTGTCACACAATGGGGTTAGCTAAGACAATATCATATGGTACATATGAATACCTTAAAAACATACACTCTGGTGCCAAATAAACACCCCCCGCTTATTAATTTTTCGATTTTTCCAGCCCCCGGACCTTACTAGGACCCCAAGTTTATTAATTTTAAGGAAATTGACTTTTTTTTACAAACCCCTCATGTCATTTCCTTTCTTTGTTAGTACTATTTACGCCCGATTTTCATGGCAAAATAGCGTAATGCTGTATACATTTTAGTTTTATGCCTTATGACAACCTATTTTTGTTCTTCCCGTTGTTGTATAATCATTTACAACCTTTCTCAAATTCTAACCACCCCGTTTATTTTGACCCTCCGTTTATTAAATTTTGGCATTTTTTCCGACCTCCCTGTCTATTAGGACCCCCGTTTATTTGGCACTTGAGAGTATATTCATTTTTTATAAGAATATCTAACTTTCTGCCGAGCCTCAATATTTAAAAATTTTCTGATTTTGAGACTAGAATTATTCTTAAAGAATTCTTGAATGCCAACGGAGTAACATCGCCTAGAAATTTAAGAAATATATTCCAATCTTTGTTGACGCTTTACTGTGTCATAAAACTTAGCAAGATTTTATATTTTGTATCGATAATGCAAACGTACATCTGAAAGCAGTATTATAACTGTGATACAAAAACAATTCTTTTGTCTTGATGAAACATAAATTAAACTGAAACTTCAGCGATATTGAGTCTCGATATTCTTATAAATTTTACACCTATAAAAAGTGTACTTTAGAAAGATTGTCATATGTTAAATCGTTCTAATTTGGCATAGAAAGTGTGTTGTCAGGTCGACAAACCACAAAGTCTGCCTAGGCAGCACGGCTGCAAAAGCCATAGGAAATTATTGGAATGGACGTATGTTGCTTCATCAGGTAGCTAACTGTGGCAAAGCAACGATAAGACCAAGAAGAGCCAAGCGCTGCTTGCATGGAGTAACAACCATCTGAAGGTCTCTTCTTGACCATGGATGTAAGAAATAGACAGTAACTTACCTCATATCTTTCCAAGGTGTACAGAAACGATGCCTTGTGGTATTTACAAAGGGCGTTCTTAGGCATTGATTGAATGGCTTTATTTACGGTTTTTAATGCCAAATGGGGCTTTTTCATTGCATGTTGGGTCTGCGAAATAAAATACATTATATACATATAAATAAATAAAATATTTAAAATATATGAAAAAATGAGTTTTCTTCAAAAGCCTGGAACGCTTTACTAGAATGTGTAATAAGTTACACAAACTACTACCACAGCATGAAAAAGCGGCAACATTCTTTTCACATACTGAAAACCTTTTCGTCCGACACTCATCAGAGTATGAAAACGTCGGATAGTGGCCTAAACATAGACATTCTGATGAGTGTCGGACGAAAAAAGCTTTCACTATGTGAAAAGAATGTGGCCGCTTTCTCGTGCTGTGGTAAAGTTCTGTAGTACCAACAGATTCTTTACAAACTACTACACGATAAAGGTCAAAATTCCAATTCAATAAAACACTTGAATGAAGGACAGGATTTCTTTCAATTGCTTACGAGAAATTGAAGAGATGACTAGGTTGCCGTAGTAGCACTCTTATGGAACATAGTATTTCTCTTTTCAAAAATATCACACAATAAAACAATAAGTCTCACGGTGAGACTATCATTTTACAGTAGAACTTACGCAAATACAAAAGCGGAAAAAATCGTTGAGAAAACAATATGCCACAATACACACATGCTTCTGCAATGATTCTTGTAGTGGCAGGTATTGTAGAAAAAAGATAATGTTGCTACGGTCTTGCAGTGTTAAATAATATAAAAGGCTGCGCCACGTCAATCATATAGCATAAAGAGAAGGATAGTTTTGTAATCATATGCCATGCAAATTTTATACAAAATCTAATGCAGGAAAAGACAAGGTACGCTTTAGAAAACTGATTTAATTTATCTTTTACTCTTCATTGTCGTGCAAAGAATATTTGTTGATTGTATTTTCAGGTAATACCACAAAAATGAGATCATACTGCGAAGGAGCAAAAAGCCAAAAGTATTTCTAAATGATTGAAATTAGTATAAAAAGAGTTTTGCTCACATTTAAGACTAATAATAAGAGTCCACGTTTGAAATGCCTGATACCAAAGCAATCTAGATGCCAGAAAATTGTCTTATTCCCGATAACTTCACTGGTCATTGAAGTTAGTGGAGTAGCAGACAGGTTACGGCTAGGACAACAGCTAAGGACCCTAAGCTTTTGAGACCGCAAGGGCTATTTCAGGGGGAAACTAAGAAGGGACTTTAATTCTACTGAACTTATATGGACCCTGAGTGTCTTAACAACGTCAATGATTGAGGGCGTTGTCGTAAAAGAGATAACTCTTCAGAGGTCTGGTTCTAGGGATCTATAAAATTTACGCAACTCGCATTGCAACACAAAACTACTGCAGAAATTCAGAAGTTCGAATTCTGTCACGTTCATTCTGAAAAAAGTAAAACGATGATATTACTGTCCTTATCTATCACTTGTATGCTGATGACTTCATCTAAAATTTCTTTCAGCTAAACAATCTTTAAGAAACATTACAGCAATAACTATGTTTAAAAATAAGAAAATTTAGCTGATAGGCCCGGTTCATGTACTCCAGACAGCTATACACAGGCTATAGTTACGGCTATAAACAGTTCACGCTATATACAGTACAGCTATACACGTATCATATCTTACAGTTAAACACTGTTCATACTATAAACAGTGCAGTTATATGCATAAATATATATTATATATATTACAGTTATATAGAGTTCACGGTATAAGCAGTAGAGTTAACTATATACAGATTGCATACTACAGTTAGACACAGCTCACTTTATATACAGGACAGTTATAAACAAAGATAAAGTACACCGTTATATAGACTATACATTACAGCTATGCACAGTTCATGCTATGAACAGTACAGTTAAATACAGATCACATACTATAGTAATCCACTGTTCACATAAAACATGCGAAATACAGTGTCATTCAAAGTTTATCTCTGTTTTCAAGATTACACTACCATGACAACGTTTTATTGTAAAAGAGAGTCTAAACCGAAATCTGCATTCCATTTAGAAGATCTAAATAGCATGAAAATCAAAACTAACAACGGTTTTGAATGAAATTATAGAAAAAGCTTGCTCAGCACTTCTTCATGGTGTCCTAATTTAAGTGCGTGATAAAATCTAATTAGACTTGCAAATAGAACTTCAGGTCAGGCGAAAATTGTGATTCAAACCGAAGCAGTAAAGTTAGCTTGAATAGAATTTACAACAAAGCAAAGAGAGTTCATGCTCTTGACATTGAACAAAGTATTATATTGCTACTGAATATAATATATTAAATTACAATAAAGCAGTTATCACTATGAAATGCTTCAAACTTCTGTTCTCTATTAAAAATACAAAATTTGACGTGATTTCATTAAGTCAGAATAAAAGTAAGCCGCTTGTTATGAGCAAAATCAATTGCTTACCACAGCCAGATGACACAGTAGAACTGAATGTTTTGGGTTGATCTGCAACGCTCTGAGGAAGTGCTTCTCAGCCATCTGGTAATTTTCTTGCTTATAGTATATCATGGCAATACCGTACCACGCGTTATAATGCCGGCTGTCTAATCGAATTGCTGTTCGAAAGCATGACATTCCTTTATCGAGCTCTTCAGTTAAGACATACTCGTGGCCTAGCAGTGTATACGCATAAGTGAAGTCCGGGTCTAACTGGATTGAACGTTGTAAGAATTTTATAGCTGTATCGTGTTCTTTCTGCAAACTGAAACAGTTGCCCATTGCACTCCAGGCCTATAAAAAGAGCATTGTAATGAGAATAAGAGGACACGAGACTTATAATGTTGCCAGTACAAGAAGTACATGTGCCAATAATTTCAAAATCTATGCGTATTCATAATCTCGGATCATTAATTGTGCCCTAGGCACTAGGAAGCTTAGTGCTCGGAGCTTCCATATATACAAGTGTGCTCGCGCATGAGTAACGAAACTGGAGCTTAGGAACGGCAATGAAAATTCATGTCTAGTTACAAGGAACACCTTTTCACAAATCTATTATTTCTATATCAATTTAGTATTCCCGATTGGGAGTTTCCTTCGAAAGTACAAGTACGCGCAGAGATCAATAACTATTTTCGGAATCACCGTAAAGGGTGAAAGAGTAGTAACTTCCCGTAAAATGTGATCAATTGTATTTCGTAAAGTTCAATGTCAACTACAGTTAGGATTCGCTGTTTTCAATTCAACAGGACTGTAAATAAGGAGATCTTGCGGAAAGTACAAGTAATAGCTTTCCAATATGATTACATCAATACATCAGTTGTAGAAATCATAGTTTACAATAGAACAAAGCCGAGAAATATTTAATCTGGCAAGCAACGTTTTCCATTAGTATTCATTTTGAGTAATACTACACTATAAAGTGCTTCCTCGGGTAAATAACAGTCAAGCAAATCTTAGTTATACGCATTCATGAATATATCATCAACATTTTCCTGTAAAATTAGGGCCTTTTTCCAATTCTGTCTCAATACAACAGTGTTTATATTACAGGGAAACTGAGGACATATGCTTCTGCGAATTCATGAGCACATAGCAATTATACAGAGAAAGAGAATTCAACAGGTAAATTTACAGTTTGTTATCGCAAGCACAAAAACTAGAACATTCTAAAACGCATACACGTTATATTATAAGAAACCACTTTATAAACAACCTAGTATTAGACAGCCTAAAATTAAAGAAACTTTTAGAACTACAAAGAAAGAGCTAAGAAACTTTAGACAAATAGCACATTGAAATCGTTACCTGGTTCAACGTGAAGCTGTACCAAAACAATGTGAATCTGACATTGCTTAAGATTTTAACTCACAATGGCGCATTTTGTTTGTTATAGGACAAACAGTTTGTTACTTTCACCTTCTGCATACACTTTCACAGCAATTTAGTTTGCTAAATTAAGAAACTTTTAACAACCTTTTAGAACAAGCTGTTAATAACCTTCTAGAACTAAAATTTGGCCCAATATCAAGAAACTTTTAGTACTAGGCCTTGAGCTAGGTTTCTTATAAAAAAACATGCATTGATATGTACGTCACAGTAGCAACGGACGCCACTATACCTCTATTCTTTTTAAAAGAAATTGGTTTATAAGGAGCCTCGTACCGGAAAGCCTAGAATTTAAGAAATTTTTAAAACTAAAAGGAAAGAGCTAAGAAATTCTAGACAAATTGGATATTTAAAATAGTTACCTAGTTCTACAAAAAGCTGAACCAAAATGAGGAGAAAATGCACTGGCGCAGTTTATTTAGTATAATACTATTAGTTTGCCATGCCAACACCTTGTTTACATTTTCGCTGCAATTTTGTACGTAAGAACTTGAATTTGGCAATAATTATCAACAAAGACTATTTGTTGAGTGTGAGTTTTCGCATTTGATGACACAAAAAATGCTTCGTTTCAACTCTAGCATTAAATCATAGTAAATGTACATGGAATTGCTCTAGTTTTTGTCGTTTCTTATTGTGACAATAATTTGACATGAAAAGATGATTTTGTGTGTGTGGGAGATGGTGTCAGCGATTAGCATGAAAGATGAGTACGTTCGAAACGGAAAAGTACTGAAAATGCATTAAATTTCCGGTATTTCAGACTAAAATTCTAAAGGCTATTACACAGTAGAAAGTGTTATGACGAAATCAGCAAGAGTGTGATTGGTGTGTGTGAAAAGAAAGATAGACTATCATCCGCGAAAAGCATACGCTCGAAAATCCTATCTAAATATAGAAAGTGAGGGTAGTCTTGCATTTGAGTTGGGTTCGCAAGTTCACCTATCTCTCAATAGATTAAGTAAGTAAAGGTAGTCCCGTATGCTTTCGTACGTAGTGGAGTGCCTGTGAGAGAGAGGACACTTATGCTGAGCCATCGGCATGTGAGGTAGGGTGGCCAGTTCCTTTTCTCGCCGCCGTTATCTCCCCAGTGTTCTCACTGGGTACCCATTTGCTGCTGGGTGAACAATGAGCGAGCGTTCAGTCAGGGCATCGAGTCGGACTCGAACCGTAGACCTGCCGTGTGGGAGGCATGCGCTCTAACCACTATGCTACCTCGCATAGATTGCAGTCAATGGATTGACCGCTATTTTCATAAGAATAACATTTATAGGCAAATGAAGCTCAAATGGCCAAAATCTTAAGAAAATTTTTAAAAAATCACATGGCTCAGTTTCAAAAGATAAGTGCTTTGTCGGCCAAAAATCGATATTACGTCATTATTACATTGAAAATATTGAAGATGGAATTAAAATTCAAGTATACAACATAAAGTGCAACCCCATTCTAGCCAGTTTATTTCAAAAAAATTAAGGACATTTTAAGAAAATCTCAGGCTCAATTTCGGGAAAAATTAGGAAAATTAAAGCTCAAGCAAAATGACGATTTTTTATAAAAAATTTATAAAATAAATAGAGTAAAGTCACGATTCCAATTAAAGTTTATCATTAATTCCAGTACTTTAGACACTTTCTTAATTGATTGAAAGAGTCTAAGTCCTGCAGTTGTCGATAAATTGAAATTGCAATCATGACTTTATTGTTCGTCATCTTTATTCTACGGTTTATGGTGAAATTACGCTTTTAAAAAAGTGGATCTATTTCTGCTATAAAATCAGACAGAAATATTTAACTATTACTTCTATGAAAGAAAAATTTATGTCCTAAATATTGACGAGGAGAGAGTAACCACTACAAACAACTAGGATAATGAGAAAGCCTAGCAATAGCGTATTGACCTTTAAGGTGAGAATATGCGAAAATGGCTATTTCAAGCTTCATACGCATTCCTGCCTGACATTTTGTCTTGACATTTCCAGACCTTTTTCTTGAAAATGAAGGTGTTTTTCCTGATTGCATATCAGAAATACATAATATTTTTCCTGACCAACCGGTTTTGCAAATAGTACAACTGAACCATTTTGAAAACTATAATTGGAATAATATGCTTAAGTAGTAACTTGTAAGCAAACAAAAGCCGGCTTGTTTGTTTTGCAATGTGTATGTAATGTGCAGGGTTGTCTATTGGGCATCAAGGAATGATTTTCATGGATGATAAAAATTTCCTGACTTCTTCCTGACTTTCCCAAAGTTTCAATAAGATATCCTGACGTTCTCTGATTTTTCCTGACTGTTCTTAAAAACAGTTTTTCCTGACTTCTCCAGAACGTATAAGCCCTGTATTTCTGTACTCATCAAAATGTCTCAGATAAATCCCTTGAAATGAAATGTATATGAAAGCAGAAACATATAACTAAAGCAGTGAAATGGAGTATTAAAACCAAAGGAAGAAGCAGGAAAGAAGATTCAACAAGGTGTGTAATTGCCTTCCATTATGAAACGAAGGTAAGGGACATCTTAAGCGACAGTATGTGACAGTGTAAACAAAGGATGCCATATGCTTACCTGGGGAGACAAGCGATCGAGTTCAACCAAATCCAACGCTATGGAGGAGAGGGAGCCTTCTTTCTTCATAAACCAGAGCAAAGTTGAATATACATCCATACCTATTGAAATAAAAAAATCTTTAGTATTTCAACAAGAGAATAATAGGGATTCATATAAGAGTCCATTGGCCTTGCAAGATATTCCATCTCAGGGGTTGGGAAACTTTTTGGCTGAGAGAGCCGTGAAAGCCTCATTTAAAAATGGATGAGAACGATACAATTGGGCATTGGTGTCGCATGGGACCACAAAATCTTCCAATCCGACAATAACTTGACCAATCGGGATATATGACAACTGCAGACGACACCAGTGGTAACTTTGGAAAGCCTTTCTGGAGGCATTCGCTGTCTTGCAATGCTTTGAAGAAAGTCTGCTAAGATTTATCTGCGAGCCAGAGAGCTAGATGCAGTCTTGAAAAGAGCCACATCTGGCTCGCAAGCCACAGCTTCCCGACCACTGTTCTATCTTCTAATGGGGCAGCTAAAAAGAGGTGGAGCCTACTATTGAGGAAGTCGCAGTGCCTCTACGGCGAGCAGGTAATTAGGAAGAGTGATATCAGAGAGTTCCCGCTCTTTTTTCATCAATCTTTTCAAGGGCAATCAGGAGAATCTAGGAAATTTCTTCGCCCATTTTCAGGAGCTTTTGCAGATTCCAGAGAAATTCGGTAAGCGTTTAGGTCATTACGGTATAGCAGAAAGTCATTATGCCTATTCAACAAATAATACACTCACGGTAGAATATGAGAGAATTGATGATTTGACCTTTGATAATATGATAAATTATCACAAAACAACTTATTAATCAACATTATCGCTGAACAGAAATTCAACTTTTGAAAAATTTTGGAAAATGTAGGAGAAAAGCAAAATATTCCTGAAATTTGAGGATTTTTTTGGATTCTTTAAAATAGTTCTGTTTTTCTTGGACATTATAGGAGTTTTAGGAGGCGTGGGAAACCTGTATGATGAGGATCATTTTTTTCTAGTGAAAGCAATGGGGACGGAAAGAATCGCTGTCTACCCAGTAAACATATTCAAACGGGTGGCAATATTTCCACACATCTTAAGATTAATATAATAATTTTGCGTTACAAGAAATCTGGGAATTGAACATACCAATCTGGTAAATAATTGAAATTGTAAATAATGCTATCATGGTAAATTTAGAAAATAATAACATGAGTGGCAAAGTTGCCAAGCCAATGAATTATGCAAAGCAAAAGAAAGCAGAAGTCAAAGGAAAGATGCCGATTAAAACAAAGGGATATTTTTGAGAATTAAATAGATTCCTTTTTCTGATGAGCAATTATTGGCTCATAATTGTCTCATAACTCTCTTGGTTTACCAGCTTATGTAGGATATCTGATGCTAATAGTCTACAGGAAAATTCCTAAAAAGTTCTTCTCGTATCCTTCAGCAAAGGTATTTATTCTGATTCTTTAATAAAATCTGAAAAGACTAAGAACAGTGACTCGTATATTTCTACAATTCCATTCAACTGAATACAATTGAGCTAACTGCGATTGATGACTGAACGAAAGTTTAAGAAGCTTCCAAGAAAGACCTATTCCTACAATACATGTATGATGATGCACAGTTTCGTACATCAAAAACATGGACTGCATCTTGTTGCAGAAATCAAGTCTCAAAAGTCTTCAACACCTAGCCTAAGTAAATGAAATCTTCAAAACGTTTTTGAATATGCTTTCAGTTGAGTCTAGCAAATCGTATTCTAAAACTTCAATCCTAAGGGTTTCCGGTTTTCTATACATACGGTAAGGCAATGAATTACAAAAACGCCGAAAATAGCAAAATACAGTATTCCAAATCTAAATAGGCAATCCAGATGTACTGAGGCAACCTATATTTACTGAGGCAATGTAGATTTACCAAGAGAACATAGATTTACTGAGGTAACCTAGACTTACGAAGGCAATCTAGACTTACTGAGACAATCTAGACGTAGTGAGGTAACCTAGATTTATTGAGGCAATCCAGATTCAATGAAGTAATCCAGATCTGCTTAGTCAATCTAGGTTTACTGAGGTAATCCAGATTTAATCAAGCAATCCAGATCTACTTGGTCAATCTGGATTTACTGAGGCAATCTAGATTAACTAAGGCAACCTAGATGTACTGGGGCAACCTAGATTTACTGGGGCAATCAATATTTAATGAAGCAATCCAGAGTTGCTGAGGCAACCCAGACCTACCAAGACAGTCCAAATTTATTGCTGAATGTCAGCTATTGTCAAAAATGAAAATCTATGATGAAATTACGGCTTCACGAAAAATAATCAAGGACATTTGCAGCGTGACTGAAGTAGAAAGCCCTCTCTCCCATTCAAATCTGGCCGTCATTTGCCTCCAGTCTCAAGTGAAAAACTTGAGTAACATTTCTGGATTAGCCTTATCATCCTAGTATCAATTAAAACAATAATGGTAAACTAAGAAGCGCCAAGAATTCTGTTATTGAACTTCTGTTTACAATATACATACCTCCCATGTGTAGTTTATCAAGACTACGAAGCTCTATAAATTTCTGTTCAGCCTAAAAAGATATCACAATTTATTGCAAAGCTAAGTTACCATTAACTACTGAGCATCCACTAAATCGACTTTGGTTTCTTGGTTTCTTCGACTGTTTGTAGACATTCTACTAATCTACTCTACTAATAGGTGGGGAGCTTGCGGAACTTGAAGAGAGTTTTGGAGGCCATATTTACTACAAGCATATGCAGTAAATAGTGCTCTTTTCCAATCATATATTGCTTATTCAAATAGCTCAGTTGATCTCCGCTGTACCATATTAACATTCAAAAAGTAAGCTATTGCAGTTCAAAATGGCAACATTGCCCCCCCCTGCTCTCAAAAATAAAAGGCAAGAGGGGGACATGCACCCCACTGTCCCCCTCTTCGGCATCCCTAAGTGTTGTCCACTTCTGATCTAAGCATGCTCCTTGAATATGTTTAAAATGTTTTTTTTTTACATGCACAACACCAAACACACATATGAACTGATAACAACACACATTTTGACAAAAACATGATAAAGTGACAGGTACCTGGTGATAATCAGTCATTTCAAAGTATGCCGTTCCAATCTGCTGCAAGACCCAGCAAGTGCTAAGTTGATGAGGTGGAAGAGCATTGAATAACGATATTGCCTTTTTACAATCAAAGGATGCTAATGCGGCATACGCTTTTCCAATGTCCTGCAGCAACTGCATCAAAGTGCTATCTATAGAAGAATCAGAGGTAATACTAAAAATTTCTATTTGATGTACAGAATGAGTAACACCACACACGTTTTTTTATACGAAACCTAGCTCAAAGCCTAGTAGTAAAAGTTTCTTAATTGTTGGCCACATTCTGGTTCTAAAACTTTCTTAACAGTTTTTTAATTTAATGAGCAAAATTGTTGTGAAAACGTAAAGAAAGTGTTGACGTAGCAAACCAATAGCATTATACTAAATAAAGTGCGTCATTGCGAACTAAAATCTAAAGCAATTTCATGTTCACATTGGTTTGATCCAGCCTTACATTGAACTAGATAACAGCTTTAAAGTGCCCTCTCTAACATGCACTTTCCTATGAACGAAAGTATATGGGACTCTACCTTTTATCATCATGATCCATACCCCCTCTCCGATTATCAAACACAAGTATTTCTACGGATTCCCCTCCTTTTTCCCAGAAAACGTAATATTGGAACGGTCAACTATTTACACCAAAGAGCCTATACCACAACATATATTGTCTTCGAATACACACTGAATAACTTTAACCTACTACCGAAGTCTTTTGGCCTTTTGCATAGTAATAATTAGGTAAAGATAGGTCTACTATACCTTCGCACAGGGGGGGGGGGTTTATTTCGAACAGATGACATTTGCGCTTGGACACTAGAGAGGGAGGTAGGATGGTCAGATATATTCCTTGTGACCTGTGCCTCCCAGTGTTTCCATAGGGCCTCTAACTACAGCTGGGAGGGCACAAACGAGCATTATGCAACGATATGGAATATGCTTCCAACAATTGATTTTCCGCACAGCAGACAAATTCGTCCATAAGAACTTCATATTTCAAGAGCAAAAGCACAAGAACTCAAGACACTACGCGTATCTAACAAAGCATGTAGTAATAATGCTTACTAAAATCACAAATTGCGAAACGGAAAGTGGTATTCCAAACGTTGTAAAACTGGTAACAAAGGGATAAAACTTGCAAAAGTAGTCTTCTGACTATAGCAGGGTTGCCACTACTATTTCAGGAAAAAAACTCCTTGATTTTTCCTTATACTTCCAGTGAAATGCTAATTATGTCCCCTGAATTTCCCTGACATTTTTATAATCCTGAATTATTTTTGTAAAACTTCTTCGAACAAAGATGAGGTTTCGGAGAGCTTGAGCCTATTTTTGCAGTCCAAATTTTTGGTTTCATAACTGATTGCTCTTAATTATTTGGAATTACACATGCGATCCAAGATTTGTGTATCCGAATTAGAGGTTATTGTTGCTGAAGCAAGGCAAAAGTCTCATTTTGGATAAAACAAGGTAGAGTTGAGTTATGAAGGCATAAGGTGACAGTCAGTAGTGCTACAGCTGCAATAGCGAAGTTCTCATTTGATATCTGCAATTGCATGGTAGATAAGGATGTTGGCACGGGCGATTTTTCGCTTGTGCTGGGATTTTGCACGTGTGTGGGCACGTGCACATGATATCTCAAGGGCATGGGCTACATATCAAAATGGAGCTGCACTTCCTACTGACTGAATAGAACAGAATGATACACAAAGAGTAAAACTTTGTCAACTATCACGCTTAACTGGATGTGTGATTGAGTATGAAAAAGTCATTACGCTGAAACAAAGCAATATGAAACTAAGAAATCCCTAATAATCCCTAAATTTTCAGAAAATCGTTCCTTTTCGCTTGATGTTCCCTGGTTGAAAATAAAATTCTCTAATTTCTCCTCAATTTCCTAATTTGGTGGCAACTCTGTGCAGGAACGATAAACAAGTTGATGTGGCTATTAAAATTGTCAATCTTCCTATCTGAATACTGAGAATTTCAATATCTTTATCAAGTGAAAGGCGAAGGATAACATTGTATGTCGACCTAGAGAATTAATGAAGAAGTGTTGTGATACAGATCTTGCTAAATGCTAACTGCTTAGTGACAGGTCTAATTCAAATAAAAATAATGCAACCAGAAATACTGTCAAAACGATTGCTGTAGAAGAAATACAAGGTTATCAAGCTCCGCTATACAGAATGAGCGATTTTTATAATAAAACCAGTTCATAAGCAACCTAGCACTTAATACCCTAAAATTTAAGAAACTTTTAGAATGACAAGGAAAGGCTTACGAGCTTAAGACAACTGGACCACACCCAAACTATATGCGTGGTTGTGCCTAGAGCCCTCGTTGTTAAAATTTTTAGAAATCGTAGTCACCACTGCACAGTAGTCTTCCTGATTTAAAAAAATGTGTTGTGAGAATTCAATGAACAAAATAGAACTGACTGTTCACTGTCAATGTAGGAGTAAACTACTTTCGCAAGGATATTTGACAATCAGTAATAAAAACAACTTCGCGGATATTTGAAATGGCCACGATGCAATCTATGAAATTTGAAAACCTTTAATATAACTCCAGATATATGACATAGTGTATATGATAATGTAGGAAGGTCTGCACAGCGGCCTACCCGGTCTAAAAGTAGACATGGCCGCACAGTTAAAGGAGATGTATAATAATGATATAACTTCGATAAACTATGATATACTTTACTACATGATACAACTCCAGATTTCGGACTTTTGCTAAGCCAGTTTAGCGGCAAATGAAAGGGAATGTCGTGAATTCAGAGAGCTACTCGTCCATCAAACTCACACGCTACGTTCAATGGCACCTCAAGACAAGACCTAAAAAAGAAAACGAAAGACAAAGCGTCTATACCTGTGTTCATCTTTATCGGAGATATGCTGAGCTTATCTGGTTTTCCACCTGTTTTACAATCTTCTTCATCCTGAATTTGAGGTGTTGACCCTGGTTGGATATTCTCAGTTCCTGGATTTAGGGTCTGTGGTGTTGATATTCTCGTTCGTTTCGTCTAGATACAGAAAGAAACTATGTAAACAATTCATAAACACGAAGCTTTCAAAACATTAATATCCTCGAATTAGCCCCAGGAGCTTATTTGCAAAAATTAATTTTTGGGTGGGGGCTTATTCGGGGAAAGGGGGGCTTTTTTCAAAGTCTGGCATTTTCCTAAAAGGTTGACAAAAAAAGGACATAATTTTCTTAATCAACTAACTTAACGAATCACAAAAAGGCTATTTCGTAAATGAAATTTCGTTAGTCAATAACGACTTCTTCATTACCATCACGAAAATTACGTTTCTTTTTGGTTTCTAGTTTGTATAGCCATTGTTCTGTGGGCTTTCTTGAAAAAAGATATCATTTTGAAGTATGCTTCTCTCGACTAAGACCTCATGGGCGCTTACTCGAAGGGGAAGCTTACTTGCAAAAATTATTTTTAGGTGGTGGCTTGTTTGAGGAATTACGTATAAATTCCCAGCCCATCCAAGCCACACCCAATGAGTTCTACGAACTAAGACTGATCACCAGGCAAGAGACATAGTTCTAATAAGTAGCAATTAAAGTAGAGTTTATAGTGAAAATAGATATAATTCTTAAAGATATTGTTGTTGAAAAACTATGAAACCAATGAGATAATACTTTGCTCTTTTTAGCAACGATTTAATTGATAATTAGTGAGGTCGTAAGGTTTGTATGAGACAGCTTGAAAAGAATATAGAGATCGCCAAAAAGCGTTGTAAGAAAAATTAATCAGCAAATCCATTTAAATTTCATAACGTATATGCATCATCTACGTCGTACATGTAAAAACCAGTTTATAAGAAACCATTTTATAAGAAACCAGTTTATAAGAAACCTAGTACTAGACACACTAAAGTGTAAAAAACTTTTAGCACAATAACGATAAACTAAGAAACTTCGGACTAATTGCACATTCAAACCGTTAATTGGTTCAACGTAAGGCGGAACCAATAACGATGTGGACATGCCGTTGCTTTAGAACTTTAGGAAATTAAGAAACTTTTACGGCTAGGTGTCGAGCCAGCTTTCATAGAAAAAACCCATGTACTGGACTGATTATAATTTTATGCGATGCACCGTAAACACTCACTTTTGTCGCCATGCAGCAAGGGTTTGCACATTTGGCTTCATTCATCGGAATGTGAAGTCAAGGTATATCATAAACGCAACCTATTTTGTTGTGAATTGAGGTGAAAATGCATACAATGCAAGAAAGGATCAAGCAAATGACAACCTAACAAAATGCAGAAAAGAAAAAAACTCCACACCCACACAACCCCCTCCTTCCCCCCAATATTTCTGCGAATAATAGAATACTTTCTGAATGGCCTGTTGGTACTACAGAACTTTACCACAGCACGAAAAAGCGGCAACATTCTTTTCAATTACTGAAAGCTTTTTTCGAAATCTATATCCAGATGCGGTTACATGTGATAGGATGCGTCCCATTGGCCTCAAGAGTGACCAATTAGGACAATTAGGATATATATCTCGGTTAACCTTTAGGTCACTATCCGACGTTTTCATACTCTGATGAGTGTCGGACGAAAAAAGCTTTCAGTGTGTGAAAAGAATGTTGCCGCTTTTTCATGCTGTGGTAAAATACTTTATGAATAATTCAACAAGCCATTACACAATCTGTGACAAACATACCTTGGTTTTTCTAGTATTGCTTACAGATTTAGTTGATTCAGAAAACTGCACTTTGGTCGTCCTCTTTGATTCCTTGTAATGAATAAACACAACACAAAGTGTTTATTAAACAACAAGCAAACAGTTGAAAATAAGTTTTAAATACAACGCAGGTACTAATATCAAGATTGAAACCTATCTCATTTGTAGGAATACCAGATAGAATCTTCTCATCATATGCGTGTAGAAAGTACCCATAACACGCTATGAATCGACTCTTGGGCACAGTGGTGTAGAGAAGGAGGACGTGGGGGGGCGCGCAACCCCTAGCTGTGACTTGAGGGGGTGCAGTTCCCTAACTTTGTAAATTCTTTGGAAATAAGAGCATACAAGAATCCGCCACTCTGTTGTAAAAGGCTATTTTAGATTCAAAAGGCCGTCGAAAAATTGTTAGTTCACAAGATGAGGGTGTTAAAATACGTTGTTTACCGGTCGAAATTATCATTTTGTTTATTTAACTACATTGATTAACTTCAAAGTTTCTGATATAAAAAAGAGCCCCCTAGCTATCAACAGAGCCCCCATAACTATTGATTTGCTTCTACACCACTGCTTGGGCACCAATTGTGATCCCTGCTATTAAAACCGAGGCGTTTAACTTTGTGTGTCGTCTAGCATTTCACTTTATCTTTCTAGCCCCCGGCCATTTGGTACTCAAGAAGGCACGCAACTATGGAGGGAGTCTTGGGGGTATATACACCTACCATTCACAACAGAACAATAAGTTTCCTTTTATTGGAAAACATTGGGTCTTATTTTGAGTTAGGATTGGCGACAGGATTCACTATACTTGAAAGTAACGACATCAGAACTGGAAAACTCTCTCCCATTCTAAAATCTGCCAAATTGTGTTTTCGTGTGTCATTCTTGTGGATCTCATTTTTGATTTCACATCATCTGAGGAGGGTGTCCCTTTGGCGAATGCTGGTTTACAAGGGGCCCCCCCCATTCACTTCAGAATATCACATTACAAACAAAGCTAATACACACCGTAAATCCTCGAATTAGCCCCTTGGGGGCTTAGTCATTTTTTGGATATTTCCATGGGGATTTATTCGAAAGGGGGCTTATTCGAGGGGGAGGCTTAAAACATTTTCCTGGTAGGTGGTAATATTCCAAATGAAATTTTTGTACTAAAAAACCACTTCTCAGATGCTACGCTTACAAGCAATAGGATATTTTTTAAAGGACAGACAAATTTTCGTTAATTAATGACTGCTTTTACTTTCCTAGCTCTACAAAGCACTAACAGACTCTCAAATAGGTATAGTCACATGTTTGCATGGGGCTTATTCGAGGGAGGCTTCTCAACAATTTGTAGCTCTAGGGTGCGGGCTTATTTGAGGGGGGCTAATTCAAGGATTTATGGTATTATCATTAAAAATATACAAATATACAAGAGTATCTTACAATTTAATGACAAAATAGAAGGTAAAAACTTTATTTCTGTTTTGCTTTAAAAAGCTGTATGGAAGATGCCTGCTTAATATTGAAGTGGAAGGCTATTCTATAACTTTACATTTCTATAGGTTCTATAGGAAAAAAACAATTTTGCTTATTGTTATTTTCTTAGGCAGTTGTACGGCTATACTGGTAATTCGGAGGGTCCTGTCCTGGTAAATGAAGTGCTGAAGTTACGCCCCTGCCTGCATGCCTTGTTTTCAGTGTGACGTAGGCGGAAGTTTTAAAATCATTGGAAGGTGTAGAAAGAGCAATTGAAATATTACAATTAAAAATTGACTTAAGTGCGTATATGAGATTGTCAAGTGCGCATATTTTCCAAATTATGCGCGCAAACGAGCAGCTGAAATGCTAACTTCGTTGCGCAACTGACAAAGTTTCCGCATTGGCTTAGCTGCACACCTGCCCAAGAGTAGGGTGCATTCTCCGTTTCGTCACATCTCACCAACACTATGAGCTACGTATAAACAGCATCGTACCTTGATTGTGCTTCTCGGTCCAGCGGCATTACCAAACAGCCTGCTGCTCCTTCGCAGACCCATATTGCCGAGTGCTAGAGACGAAGTCGTTGGTGACGGTGTTAGCAACGATGACGTAGTTGTATTGACATTCTGCATTTGACTTGGACCTGGTGCAATGCTTGTAAAGCTTGATCTGGTTGTGCGCCCTTGGGTCTTTCTCGGTTGATGCTAGAAATGGTCAAACATAAATTATCATGGTGGCGCCAAAACAGTAGCACATAAGGCACCCTCAGAATATTGTCTATTTTTCAAATATATGACATAAACATAAAAGTAGAAAAAAACTCTAACGCAACTTGCTTGCGTCATATACAGCGGGAAAGGACACTGGTCATCTGGTCCTAACTCAATGCTTCTCAATCGCTTTTTGGAAGTCTCCCATGGACGGTTAAAATATTTCGCGCCCCCCCCCCATTCAGTATAATTAAGACCATTATCTATGAAAAGTGCATATGTATACCTGTTCCCTATGGCCATACGCGTGCCCTCTAGTATTACATCACGCCACCTTGAGAGGGCGCGCTCCACTATCTGAGAAACGCTGTTCTAACTGCGTATGGTGCTTACTATTGAAGTCGCAGTGAAGTCAAAGTTATGAGAATTGAAAAAAACACATTTTTTATGTTGGTTGTCTACGGTCTGGTAAAATAAATATACCAGCTTTGGCATCCAAATTTGAAGCAAGTTTTGCACCACAGCCATTCAAAGTATGACATTGACATAAAATTTGTGCGAAGGGTTTGTGACGTAAGACGGGTAGTAAGACGGGTAGTAGTCCTTCACTTAACCCTTTATTGATATATTCCTCATATAAATCTGGGCCAATGCATGACTCATCATGACTTCAGGGACTTCCATAGTGGAAACCTGAAAATACAGCATTGTTCGCCAGTAATTTCAGATTGCAGTGGCCCACCCTACGTCACACGGGTATAAGTTGTTGTTGTTGTTTCAGGGCCGAAATTTTTCTACTTCCGGTAGCAATAAAACCCCCAATTTTTGCAGGAAAACGGTTACAAATGAGAAAAAGGCCAATGAAGGCATGATTCTGAAGCATAGTTGGCCATTTCGAAGCAATAAAAAAATTTCGCTTCACTGCGCCTTTAAAAATATTTAAATCAAGGTATTAAACTTCATCTCACGTCAGATGTCCCATGATTTGGGGGGAAATAAGAATGTAAAAAGGACATACTAGATGTCCAGAATATACTACGTAAGCATATAGATTGGACAATGTCAAATGTCCAGTAATACTATACATCTGGCGTGTACGGACTTACGTACCATGATTTAAATATGTTTATTAGTAAGCACCCTAGACAGGGTTTTTGCTTCATAACAAACAATTCTATTAGAAACATGCAGCTGGAGAAGGGTAAAATTAAGAAAGATTTCAGAAACAGGGCAGGCTGAACTTCAAATGTAAACTTAAAAAAAACTGCGTGTACAAGAAGATTTCTCGTGAAACTTGAAGCAAAATAAAAACAACATCCATTACATGCTTCATAACATCTGGGAATTTCATTTCTTGTACTAGAGTTGACTAATCTACGTTGCTATTGTAATTTGCAGTTTCAAGAATTTACAGTTAAAACGGTATCTGAGGCTTCGATCAAATACTAAAAAACACTCAGGCTGAAGGCAGAGAGACTGTGTACTGATCACGAGCGGACCTTGAAAGAGAGTTTGTAGGATATGTAATGTTTTCATTCTATATATAGTCATATCATAGTCCCATATATAGTCATATCATAGAGCACGTGTAGTTAGACCTAGTATTCAGACTTTGATAGATGATTTAGAGATTATAGGAGGTAACCTAATAATTTAGTAAAAGTCTACTATCAAAAGAACAAGCTGAACCTAATAGCACGCGAGATGAAAATGACTCTGAATAACTGGTCTTTCACAGTAACTATATACATTCCATGGACATAACTCTTTTATAGGAATAAAGATGATAAGAATATTTAGGCTCAGAATTGCTGAAATTTAAGCACAAGGGGCGCTCATTGTTGAAAAATCTCGTAGTGCAACATATCACGTGATTAGGGCACGTGGGTTTCAGTTAGGATAGGAAGGAGTTAGGAGGAAGACGAATGAGGTTGCTTAGGACAAGATATCTAAAAAATCACATTATCTACAGAGGGGTTGGTGCTGAAGAGAAATGATTTCTTGCTGAAAATCTTGTTACCCAACCTTGAGATTGTACTACTATGTATTTAGAAACCCTTATTCTATCATAAAATTTCCTTCACCCAACCAATCTCTCTTCGGTACCAGCCTCTCTGTAAATAATGAAGCGTCCTAAATTTAAGAATAATGCAAGGCTCAAGCTGCATCGTCACTTTTTGTATATTCGAGCCATAGTACTGCTTTCGGATCACCTATTGGACTAGCACTGCAATATTTACTGCTGCGTTTGATGAAGTAAGACATCAACTCAGCCTTCAATGTATTCTTTGGTTTTCGGGAAGCTACACTTTGTTCACTTAAGAATGATTTAAGAATATTCTAAGGCTCAAAACCATGAAAATTTAAGAGCATTGAGGCCCATCGAAAATTAAGTATTCCTATAATAAAAAGAGTGTACATCCAGTCAGCAGAATCAAAAGCACAACGGCCTAAATACTTCTTTAAAAAAGAGGGATATCATTGGCATGGCTGCGAAATGTCGCGGCTCGTTTCCATACTTTCACCGTCAACAGCCACGTAAATAAAGTAACTTGTTATCATAAAGACCTGATCTCAATCACATCAATGAATTCAATTCGGAGATTGCCTTTCAGATTACGCGGATTCTAATAATAGTCAATTGACTTAAATTGTCAACTAAAAGATCCTTTTTCAGATTACAAGGATTCTAATCAGTTTAGTAATGATACCTGAAACATCCCCTGTCAGATTACGGGAAGATTGAAAGCCGGATTACATATAAGATTACTAGGTACAAATAAGTATAAAACTTTAAATAAAAACAGTCCTTGACTAATGCCAATCAAATTTCATCAGGATCTTTCTACCTCCTTACCAGATACGAATTTAAAATTCAGGGTTCCTCAAGTCATTGTTTCTTACAAACATGGTTCGTAAAAGGTCCATTAAAAACATTTCCAAAACTTTTCCACAGCCAAATTACCAAATTTTGGCAATGTCATGTCTTTGAAAGGTATTTAAATATTTCCAATAGCATTTCATTCGATAGCACTGGTAATTGAACTTTGATCTCTCATTCTCTCTCATTATTCCGCATTGTCCACTTGGAACAATGTGATGGGGTTCACTTGAGCACCTTCTGGATATTTTAGAATTCTCCCAAACAAAAACCCAAAACTTTTCCACGGCCATTTTGACAAACCTGTCTTTTCCAAAATTTCCAGATCCTGGAAAATGTCATTGTCAATTTCCATAACTTTCCAAAACCCGTACAAATTCTGTACAAAAACTGCTATACCAAAGCTTGAAATAATGTACTTTGCGAATAAACATGAAAGCTCATGAAATGAACACTATTTACCACTTCTAATTGCCTGTTTGTTTGTAGTAAACTTGTTTTGTATTGATTCACTCAAATCTAGCTTATTATGTATAAATATATACACCAATCTAAATCGATAGCTATATAAACTAAATTAACATAACTATTTTCAAACTCTACTAGCGATCGAACATAAAATAAAGCTAATTTCAGTGCAAGGTTGCATATAGTATAAAAACGTAAACTAACGCTATTTTCATGGGGAAACATTGACTAAGCTAATAGAATCAGTGCAAAAGTAAGCTTAAAATGTTTTCTCCATGAAATTCACTTATTTTCTCGGAAGTTTCCTGAAACAATGCTACATATTTGCAGAAACTACATTTGCAATAATGGCCCTCCTACTTTTCTAGTATGTTTTTCAAGATATGTAGATTTCCTGCCGATTTCATATCATTTGGCAGTTCATTCCAAATTGTGAAGCCAAATTTGAGTTACACATAATACGACAGATTATGGGAAATAACATCTGGAGAAAATACTTCGCAGCTACAGTACGTTGCAGGGGCCGCACATTGACTTTGAAAGTGGGGGGTCATGCCAAAATTTCATCAGCTTTTGGGTTTAGGGTATATATCCTGCATACAAAATATTGTTTGCTGAACAAAGTGGAGGGCCATGCCCCCCGGCCCCTGCGTTGCACGGCAAAAAAACAGACACAAACCTTCTTGGCAGGAGCAGATGGCATCCTGTTATCAGCTAATGTAGTTGGCGATGGCGTAATGAAGTCAGATGATAACGCTTCAGCGGGAGGCGTGTCTTGAGGCAGGGCACCAAAGCTAAGAAACACAAACACGTTTAAGTCCATTGCTTGCAGTAACTAACGAACTGTTAATGCCTTCAAACTTTGCTTGTTCAAAACAGATGGATTTTCTGCTATCATAAGGATCATTCACCCGATACGTAAGGCATTTAGGCGGAGGGGGTGATTTGATTTGTTACCAAGGGGGTGGGGGTTTATATAGTATCGCTATGCTCTGGTAAACAGTGAAGAAAAACAATCTTCATTGATTAAACTGGTCTCTCAATAAAAACCAACACAAAAATAAGCAATGCTGTTAGTCTCTCAGTGCATATTTATAGAAACCGGTCATAGTGTTTTGCTTTTTTCGGCTTGATGAGACTTTCTGTACATGTAAAGTAGTATTCTTAAACATATTTCTCGTACAAATAACTGCAAAAAATTTGCCATTTCTGCAAATAAGTTCTTAGCATTTGCTAGGAACTTATTTGCACAAATGGCGAATTAGGAAGACTTCTTCATTAGAGTACTGACAAAACTGGTCGAATTACAAAAAGATCGACTTACAGAGGTTTGAATTATGGCGGTAGCCTTGAAAGGTTTTGCTAGGGGAATCTCAAGGGGCAGGAGAATTTTGTTCGAATTAGTAAATGTTCAAATTACACAGGTTCGAACTAGCGAGAGCTCACTGTATTCATAATTACAGATGCAATCCTTCTTCTTTGTTCATTGTGGTCATCGCAGCTACAAAAATTGGATAGATGGTGAATTCTTTGCACTTTTCATGCTAAAATAATGCCTTTTATCAGAAAAGGAAGCTTTTTATTCAGAGAAACAAGGAATGCACAATCAGAATGTCAAAGGATCAATTCACTTTTCACAATGTCAAGTGGTCATCTGGCAGAATTTAATTGTAAGCCTAATGAAGTAACATTTTGCAACAGAAGCTACTAGAGTAATGAAATGTCAAAGTAGCTCCGCTTTATTTTTAACGTTGGTGCACAGAAGAACAGCAGCAAGGAAAGCTTTCCTTAGCATTCTCATGCTTCTTGTTGGGCATACGAATCCTTCAAGCTCATGCGCTAGCGGTCATTCCCCTAAGGGAATATAAGAGCATGCGTAGAAGGCATACTTTTAGTTTTCTTGATTGTGGGCAGCGCATTGGGGGTAGTGTATGACTCGCGCATGGCAATAGATTCCCGGCCATTGATTGGCTTAAAACTTTAACGGCGTAACAATAGCTTTTAACAATAAGGGCAGTCCTCGATATCCTCAACAATTCATTATAAGTTTTCTTACTTCAAAAAAGCCGGGTTGGGAAATCAGTTATTGATGAAAGCCATTGATATCCTATTTTGTTTAAGGGGATTTTCCGACGTTCAAGTGAGGGTCTGTTAAAAATTTATTGGGGTCAAGCCACAGAACCCCCAATTTACTTAAGCTTGGCTGCATGGCGATTGAAACTCTAGCATGAGCTTCGCATAGGATGCACCTCGGGACATAGATGCGTCCTATATAAAGTAAAATACAATAAAACTACAAATAAAAATACAAATACAAACAAAAATACAAATCGCACGGGAACACCCTAAAAGAAAAATTCAGGTGTCTAGCTAGTTGAACCGTAACCAGCAATCCAAGTAGAATGTTTTAAGTGACATATAAATTGCCCGCAAATTCTGCGATGTTGAAAGTGTGTAGCTTCCTGACTAAATGTTCACATTCGCAGAAAACATCAGTTCTACAAATTCAAAAATGTGCGTGTTCCAAGGTGTGGTCCATATATATTTCTACAACATAGCCCCCCTCTCCCCTGTTACAGTTTTAGGATGGCACCACTGTTCTATATGCTAGCTATTTCATTTCAGTAAAGTTTTCATTTCATAAGTTTTATACACAATACATCTCTTTAGCATAGTTAACTTAAGGTATGTATGCATCGACTGAAGAGCATCAGATCTTAACTTGATCCGGTCTACTTTTAGTACAGATAGGCTTTCTGCTTACATGAACTCTCGTAGACCCGATCAAGCTCTTTCTAGATCTTGCGGAAAAACCTAGCCAATCCGCACTAAAGGCACATGGACGCAGTCTAGTCAGGGTTCATGTAGGATTTTGAAATGCCAATTCACAGAGATTTGGAGGATTATTCAAGGACTAAAGTAAAAACTTTCAAGGAGCTCTAAATTAACATTCACAGCGCATGCGTGAATACACAGGAAGCTCAAGACACCGAAAACGAGACATTTCTTGGCATGCTGCCAGAAAATATTAGAGTTTTCTTGTACATTTTCTTTGAACTTCTCTTTATCTATTGTGTTTCTTAATTGCGGAGAACGAAGTAAACAGTAAACATTATCAAATTTCAAGGAGTTTGACAAATTTGCAAAGAAAGTATTCTCATTTACAAGAAGTTTCAAGTGTTTTTGAAATGACATTTCAAATTCCAACACCTTTCAAGGAGTTCAAGGACCTGCACAAGCCCTGATAGTTCCGGTCCAGTTTTGCTCTGTATGACGACAGCAAATTCAGTACCACATATCAAAGGTTTGCCATGGCATAAAGGATCCTACCTTGGTGTTAGTGGGCTATCTGACACAGCCACACCCAACAAATTCCGTCGGTTTGAGGCCGCAGTTGATGCAGGTTGAGCCTCTTTGTCTGTTGGTGCCTTGGGCATTTGATTCAGTCCCGGTTTGGAAACAACAGTTGACGTCATCAACGGCGCTGAAGCTACAGTAGAATCATGGGAAGGATCCAGATTTTCCGATGACATTGTATCATAACGGCAGTTTGTTTTCGAATCGGATAAAATCATATGCTGTTTCCCGCTGCTGGAAATCCTAGTTGGGTATGGTAGCACACTGTCGCCAAGTTTGGAGTTGGCCAGAGAGGTACGGAAACAGTCTTGAGCATCGACTTTTTCACCTCCAGGAAAGGAATAAGAAATCCCTCTATAGCTACGCTAACACAGCTAATTAAATGAAACTTATCGCTACAATTTGACAAAATAACCTTGCTACTTTTGCAGGGAGTCTGCCAAATCGCGGAAGTCGTTTTCTAATTGTGATTTCTATCCTGATTTCCTTCATTCAATATAGCTCCTGAGCAAACACCGCACACTCCACTTATCACAATGCAAAGTTATTTAAGAAAACCTTCTCCTATTTGAGCAAAGCGTACTCTATTTCTATCATGGAAAATGAATACAAGCAAAAGAGTTCATTAGTGATGACGTCATAAAAATCAATTTTTAGAATTTCCATATTTTGACAACATGGAGTGAAAGTGCACTTCAAAATAGGCATGTCTTGACAAGTTTAGGTGAACATTACCAAAATGGACTGAAATACGACCATTTGAAGACAGAAAACTTGCCATACAAGCCCCTATATTTTTCTCCTGATTCTAAACGTTTAGAGGCAGACTCAAAATAAAGTGATTTGATAGAACTACGTTAGCATTCAAATGCCTATATCTCAGTCATTTATTTTTCAGATCGAGCTGACATTTGTCAATAGTACCTATTTCTATGTGCTTTTTCAGGATTTAAAGCCAAAATTAAAATATTCTAAAAATAGAATTTTTGTGACGTCACACTAACGAACTAATAAACTCTATTTCATCATGGGTAGAATGTGGTTTCTTGTGAGTTTTTTCTAGCACAAAAGGATTTATCTGTTTCTAAACAAAGACAAACATTTTACCTCATATTTCCCAGACTGTCTCTAGCAGTAGCCAGATTCCTTGATTTCTCCCTAATATTTCTCAAGCACAACCTATTTCCTTGACTTTCCCCTGAATTCCGTGATTTAGCAGACACCCTGTATCAGTCTAGACCAACGTTTTCCAGCCTGAGGGAACTCTTCCGAAGGGGGGAATAGAGCTTTTTGGGGAGGAAGGAAGACTATCACTATCCATCACAAAAATCGTGGAAAAATTGCAGCACTTTGGAAAATAAACTGGCATCTAATGATGCCAGCTAGTGTCTATTCAAACAAGCACAGTTCTAGGAATTTTAGTGAGGACAGGGGGGCAATAATGCTTCCAGTATTGGGTGGAAGGAGTTTAAAATATTTTTGTATGAATTCTGGTGTTTTTCCGTAAATGTGAATGGGATAAGTTTCAGCTGGAATCATGTACTTACTACTTCTACATGCTATCATAAAGAAACCGTGCTTGCAATTTCAGGGTGACTAGCTTTTTCATTTAATTCAACCATACATATTACAATTATTCATATTTGCTCTTAAGTGACGTGGGGGGGGGGGGAGGAGGTCATCAAGAATGGGGTAAGGAAACACGGCTCTAGGCTTTGATAGAAACAAAAGAAAAACAGTAGTAGCAGAAAAAATCTCATGGCTGTTTGAAATTATAAATGGAGGAGGAAACTAGCTCTGTATAGGCCATTCCAGGGCTGACTGCCTGGAAGTAACATATGGCGAGATCCTCAGTTAATTAGGCTAGACAGAAAAAGCCAACAGGTTTCGCGATGTGATGAGCAGATACAATTTAAGAACATTTAAAGGATTTCTTAAGGACCAAAAAATAATTTTAAGGAGCATTTTTGTTTTTCCTTGACAAAAGTAAATAAATTTCCTAAATAATCTGCCGTTTACAATCTTTTTCCCCAAGAATGGACTAGAAATAAGGTATATTTAAGGAGCTTTCTCTAAAATCCACGAATTCAAGAGCTTTTGAAGGCGTTTTTAAGGACCAAAATATAGTTTCCAAAGTAGCATTTTTGTGTTTTCCCTTGACAAAAGCAAATAATTTCTCAAATAAATGTGCGGTTTAAAATCCTCTCTCCTGAGAATTGATTAGAAATAAGGAGATTTTATGGAACTTTCTCTAAAATGCACGAAATTAAGGAGTTTTGAGGATCCATAAAAACATAAACTACAGTTAAAGATTTTCTAAGTAGTTTACGGAGTATCACGAACCCTGGCCAAGAAGTCTGTTCAAAAACAAGGAAATCAAAGCTGCAACGAATGTACCGTGGAAAATTATCTGTTGACAGGAGTGGTTGTGAAAAATCTTAAATGTGCCCTGAAGAAAATTGTGCACGAGTGTCAAATCTCACATGCTCTAATTTGCCCACGAGGGATTGCTCTGAATTATTTGGAGTTGCACGTGCGATGCAGAAGATCCCAGTATCCAAGATATATATTTTCGTCTGTTCACACCTGTCCACTTTTTGCCTAACAACCCCCTCCCTCGATCGTGCTGTAACTTTACCATGTGTGTGGACACATACACGTGTGATCGCACGCACGTGTTATCTGTTCGTAGGGACACTGAGTTGGAAAACAAATAAAGAGCTGCAAAAACTATGGAAAAATAAAAACTCTTTGAAAAAGACATGCATACTGTACATGTTTCTTGTTTGCCTTTTATTTTTCAATCTTAACACAGGAAGATGATGATAAAATAACCTTTAAATGCCTTCTTCTCTCTTACAGAAACCACACTGAAAAGGGTGTCCACTTACAGCTTAGCCCCTTCCCCCCTGTCCCCTTTGTCCGCATCGTTGCTAATCTCCTCCCTCCCTTTATGGATGTTACATAACAGTGATGTTTGCATGGGCAATCTTTCGATCGTGCTGTAACTTTACCATGTGTGTGGACACATACACGTGTGATCGCACGTGTCTTCGGGCATGGACTGGTATTTTATGTTGATAACGCAAGATAAACTTCGAACATAATTTTAGTGAATTTACTGATAGATATGTCTTTATGAAGAGCTTCCAATTGCTACTGCAATTACTGTTGGGGACTAAAATATTTCTGAATCACATACACGTATTTTCAATTTAGCATCTATCAGATGATCTTACCCATTTGGCAGAGATTTTCAAATGAGGTCCAGAGAAAAGGATTTGATCGGAGACTAGCTTTGTAACATTCAACAGCTTTAACTAATTGGTCTGATCTCCTGCAAATGAAGGATCAAAGTATTAAAAATTCCATGATATCTAAGACAACACTCTAAGCTGCACTAAGAAACAAAGTTAGTTAAGATTATAAATATCAAACATCCTGCTGATCTAATTATCTTTTATTTCGAATTCATCAAGTTTTGCCAGCTGCCTAAAGATATCACTATGTCTCGCAAATCGTTCAACAGCTGGGAAAGCTGCTCGCTACTAGCTATACTTAACTGTGGCATATATTTTTCGGTGTATGACGATGGGTGGTCGATTTTTCATTCCTAAAGAGCAATGTTGGTAGATTTTATTAAACACATTCAACAGCAAAAACCGTAACCTCCTAAGCAAGTACCTTGGATACAAAGCTTTGTGCTACAGTAACTGTCACAATTTATCGTCCGTTTCAAATCTTCTTTAGTTTATAGAGCTCCTAAGAAGATACTCAGCTGTAAAGCTACACACGCAAAGCTTGACCTCGTATCAAAGGTCACCAAATGCATCATCGAGATATACTTCGATTTGAAATGTGTCCAACCTTTACTACACGCTCTTTTTAAATAAAAGTTTCTTAATTTTTGGCCACACTTTAATTCGAACAGTTTCTTAATTTAGTGAACTAAATTGCTACGAAAGCGTAAGCAGAAGGTGAATGTAGCACACTACTTGTCCTATAACAAGCAAAATGGGTCAGTACGAGTTAAATTCTAAAGCAATGTCATATCCACATTGCTTTGGTACAGTTTACGTTGAACCAGGTAAAGATTTCAATGTGTTAATTGTCTAAAGTTTCTTACCTCTCTCTTTGTAGTTCTAAACTTTCTTAAATTTTAGGCTGCCTAGAACTGGCTTGCTTATAAAGTGGTTTCTTATATAAAAAAACTTGCGTAACGGTAATTCGGGACAAAATGAGGCGCTTAAGCAAATATTCTACTCTTGCTCAGCTAGGAGCAGGTGAATGAGAGAAGACAGCATCCATATAATTTCCTTAACATATAAGATGTACAACAGCAAAGCACTTTCCTCCTAACGTTTTCATAACTTGGAAACTTTACCCACATGTGGGGCAAAATGAGACACTTCATAAGTTTGTGATAATTTATGATAATTTTCAAATTTTAGCATCTATGCTGCTGTGCTTGCCAACCGACAAATCTCTATCCTCGAGCACTAAACTTTTTTAGTTAACTTTACCTTTTTACTTTATTCGAAATCCCAGGTTTTCTCGCTGCTTCTACAAAAACTTAATCATTGACAATGGTGGCAAACAATGTATGTATAACAATATACAAGTTTCCTACACGGAAATGTACTTCTTAGCAAGTTTATTACCAAAGCTCTCTCAAACTTTGTAAATGTCTTAGTTTTAGGTATGGGTTCGCATTTTTGCTAGATCTCTTTTGTTTACAATGTTTTCCTTTCGTTTAAAGTGTTAAAATAGCGTCAGCAAGTTTTTCGAATCTCTCGCCAAAACTGAAGCAAAGAAAAAATGGCTAAATGGCATAAAATTCACATTGAATGGATGTGTTTGTGTTGGTAGGCCTAAAAGTGACTGCCACTTTAAGGCAAGTAGTGCAATATTTTCGCTCACTTTGTGTAGTGTGAAAAGTTTCACAAAAACGGATATTTTATCTGCGTTTTCGTACAAAAATGTAACAGTGTAAACGGGGCATCAGACTACTTTCCATCAGAGAAGCGATCAATATACGGCTTTCAAAAATAATTCAATACGGTTTACGAAATAAAATTGCTTCAGAAAACTATTCAGCCGGTGCTAGACAACGCTGGCAAAGCAAAAAATCTGGCATGGAAAATGAGTTTTCATGATAGGATTGAGTATGAATGATGTAATTAGATCATTGTCACATTTTGCGTCATGTTCATGGAAGAAGAAAGACAAAAAGTATAAAATTATGTATTTAATCATGTTCCCACGCTGTCAGTAATAAGAAGTTACGTAAAATTATAGAATATTAAAGGTTGTGTCTCATTAAGATAGCATAATTTGCAAAAAAATTAGGAAAGCGGTTCAAGGACAACCTAAGGCCTGGCAAAACTGCTGTTTTAATCATCGGTAACTCTGTGCAAAATCACTATTTTCACATCAGCATTTCGTTACTACAGAAACAACGGCTGAAAATCTGAAAGAGACCTTTTTTCATGCCATAGACTTAGCTGACTTGTTTCTCCACCGCATAAACCGAAAATTCAGCTATTCCAAAGTCAAATTGCCAAACTTACACAACCATGAAACACATTTTTGTTCACATTTTGAAACCCCATAAAAATAGAAAAATATTATTCCCAATACTATATTCCATGATTTTCTAAAATGGACAAACATAACATATACAATGTTTAATACGAAACTAAGTTACATCCATTTTAGGATTGTTTAGAATTTTCTTAAATAAAATCCAATATTTTCCATAGCCATTTTAAAAAACCTCCCTTTTTTAAAACTTTCCAGGTCCTTGAAAATGGCACTGTTAATTTCCATAACTTTACAAAACCTGGATGAACCCTGAGTAATTAAAAAGGCAGGTAACTTTACCAAGAATATGAACATCATTACACAGACAAGCTGCTAGCAACGATATTAATAACAGTGGAATAGCAAAGCGAAATTCAAGCAAAGTTGGTACTTGGCTATTTGCTTAAAATTCCTATTGCAAAGATTTAGATGCTAAAAATCTGAAAGAGCAGTTTAAATAAAGTAACACTAAATGAAACTTAAGCCACAACAGTCAATAATGATACTTGGCTGCATAAAACAAAGACAATGTTCACATGACAAAGTTAGACAAAGCTCAAATATTCATATGTGAATTTTACTGTTTGTTCGACAATCTTTCATTGAGAATGATGTCCTCTTATTAACTCTAGGTCTGAAGTAGAATACTGTTTGTTTTGATTCTAATGACTTCATGGACAATTCAGCAGTACTAGGTAGGTCATCAAAAAGGAATTTTGCTGCTTACAGCATTCAACATTTGTAAATCTTCGAAACTATGACATACGTCATGAAGGTGGTGAAAATTATGCTCTTTCCAAGTAGTACCATTCAACTTACCGTAATACAAATTGGAAATGGTCAGGGGAAACGACAGCTATTCTAAATGACCCTAATAGCATCCAAACAATACTGTAAGATCCCGATGGGTATATTTCTAATGCAGCAATTCCTATAAGATTTTCTTCACGTCTATACACAAAAGAAGCTAATTGGTTATATTTATGCAATGGCACCTACAACAATGCAATATTGATACATTACATCAAAAGCCAACCTGACTAATTTCATTGAGGGAAATAAAGCTAATGCTTGCCTGTAAACATTTCCCAGCAACTGCAATGCGTAGCCTGCAAGACTACCATACTCGTTTGCAATGCTGTCTGTTACTTTGGAAGTGAACATGGTCCCAATGCTGCCAACAAGTAGGTGCTCAACTTCTGAAAACCTGATAAGAAAAAAACATTTACAGCATTATTTTTTTCAAAAAGAGAACTAGGCCAGTCTTCTTCATTGAACCTGATATGCGCTTCTCAACCTTAAAAAGAGTACATCAAACAAAGCAGTTAAATACCACAAGCAAATTACAGCAGAAGATATATCACACATGACACAAGGATCTACTTCAAGTATAATATTTAGGTCTCCTTTACAATATACCGGGTGGCTGTCGTGACACCTCGATTTTTGCATCGGATAGGGGAGTATCATTTATATCACGTCACAGTTATCCAGTACGAGACGCTCCTCAAATGGGAGGAAAGTCATTTCACTCTTCATTGTTGTGGCTATTTGATGTAGCGTAAATGATCGCCCTATCCCACAGAGATCATTGCACGATGCAACGCGACGATAGCAATCCGGTATAGTGTAAACGAGGGCTTTGGTATCCTAATGCTTTAGTATTACACTTGAAGTAGATCCTTGGGTCAACTGTGAGGAATCTTTTGCTGTATTTTGCTTGGAATTTACTCGTGGTATTTGACTGTTTTATTCAAGTATATGATATCCTATACCTAGAGGAGAATGACCAACACATTGTTTTTTGTCATAAGAAACATACTTTCTGGCTTCAGCTTGGGTGTTTCTACGGGCTGGTTTCCATATAATCTTAAGGAGTCTTAAGAGAGTCGCAGACTATCTGAGACTGTCTGCGTCAGTCCCCGATTGACCCAATTCAATATATAGTCTTCAGAAGTCGTAACGATGGTAAGAAATCTCCAAAGATCCACAAGGAGGGCAATTGTTCAAAGAACTTTCCACTAATTCAGAGTCGTCAATCTCAAGGTCAACAGTCACGTGTATTGTGTTCCTAGTGTTAAAAGAAATGTTATTGTTCTTATTGGACAATGATGAGCGCGTGATTAATTCTTACCACTAGTGGTGACGCAGATTGCCTGCGACGATCGAAGATTTGCGTTTCCATATAATCGTAAGGAATCTTAAGCTGTCTCTAGCAGTCGTAAAAGTACACGTTCAACTTTTTTCAACTGATCTCAAGACTGTCTGCGATAGTCACCGATTGGTGTTTCCATGTAATCTTAAGGAGTTTTAAGAGAGTGGCAGACTGTCTGCGACTCTCTTAAGACTACTGAAGATTACACGGAAACCGGCCCTTAACTGCTGCTTAAACTCATAAAAACTTCCAATAAAAATAACAACCCAGACGTTAAAGTTTTGTGTGGCATGAAATGGATGCTGTTTTTTCAATTTCTAGCTTGATCACATTTTCTTGTAAAAACAGTTTTTCAAGCAATAAAACTCAGCCTGTATGTGTCTTAAATGTTTCTTAATTTTTGCCTAATTTCAGCCTCATGTTTTTTTATAGATGTGTTTCCTAGAAAAAAATGTGTACAACAATAATCTTAAAAGCACTCAACTATTGTTTATGTAAATAATACTCAAGCAGGGTGGCCAACAGTGAAATAACATTTTTTCCAGGGTTTTCCAGGGGATTTTCTGCTAAATTTCAGGGGCTTTCCAAGGTATTTTTGACTATATTTTCAAAAAATATAGTTATCACATATAGATCTTCTGCTTGTACCCATCCACCTTTCATTCTGTATTTTACTTGAAATTTTGTGTCCGTTGTTGCCACACGACACATGGTACGTTGTTTTCCCCCAATAACCTTATAGGTCCTTCTCCACTGCACCACGGGAGTGAAAAGTATGGCAGCAGTGCAAAGTCAAAAATTGATGCGTGGAATATCTGCTTCAGGACATTACTTTTCAGGAGTGAAATGTAATTTCAGGGTTTTCCAGGGTATTTTTACAGGGGCAAAGAAAATCTAGGGTTTTTCAGGGTCTTCCAGGGTTTGTTTGCCACCCTGTCAAGCCTTCAACAAGGATAACATAAAACAATGCATGCATGACCAAAATGCTAGAAAAAGTACCACCCACATCTAATAAAATATCCATTCATGAACTATTAACAAAAAATAATAACTTTCTACGGCCCCATTCACACTATATCGGATTCATCTTGTACCACATTCTTGACCCAATCCGATATTGTTCACACCACTCCGCTCCGCTTCATTCACGTCACATAGCCTTTTGTTTAGAGGAACTTTTCATGGCAACTGTCACTGCTTGAAAATTGATTGATGCTCGAAAAAAAGCTGACTGCAGTTCAGAGAGAGCTTCCGGAGCGACGATGTATTGGATTCATGCATTCACACTAGGTCAAAAGTGATTCGATATCGAAAGTAATCCGATACATACCACTTTCACAGCGGAGTGATTTCACTCCTCAAAAACGATACGGAGCATATCGGATTCATCCGGTATAGTGTGAATGGAAGGCCTATCTGATATAGGAAGTAATCCGATATGTGATGAATCCGGTATAGTGTGAATGGAAGGCCTTTCTGATATAGGAAGTAATCCGATATGTGATGAATCCGGTATAGTGCGAATGGAGCCTAAGATAAAACAGGATTCCTGTATTTCAACTAATGTCAAAAACCCACATGCTACTATTTATAACATGGAATAAACTAACTTCCTATATATCTTAATACTTTGCAAATGCAGCCATGGAAATTTCCATCAATTAGACATACAATACTTCAGACTTATATCTACAGAAGCAGCTGGTACTTATTGCAATAAGATTTCAAATCACTTACAACATAAACTATATTTGGAATAATTAATAATGTGTGTGATATGTTGATCTCTTTATAAGCAAAGTATTTGAAAATAGCTTACAACCAGCACACATAAAATATGAGTGCTAAGCAATTTCCTCCCACAAATGATAACATACCTCTTCAGATCACTGCAGCATTTTGCCATAAGAAACTTGCAATGGACATTTGAAGGGTTATGCTTCTGTAAAATGGCATGAGCTCTCTTTACTGCACCAGAACGATAATAAGAGGTTGCCAACAAGTGTAATGTTTCATCTGAAGGTGCTACAATAAAATTACCTTCAATAAACTTAACAATAGAAACAGAGTGCCTGCTACCAATCAGACTTCACTTTCAGGTAAACCAGCTTACCGTAATATTGATAGATTGTGATCTAGTTTTAACTGGCAATGAAGAGAATTTGCTACATTGCAATCAGTGTTGGATACTTTAACATTTGAAGGGGTGGGGACCCTCTTGAATGTTGCATATGAAGTTACAAAGCAGTATATTTGCTCATAGAGAAATTCTATTGGAGACAAGACCCCCCCTCATCCACCAAGTGTCAGGTAGTGAGTCCAATGTACCTTACATTGCATCAATTACAGAAAACAACAAATGTAACAAAGGTAAGAATATATAGTTTCAATAAAGGAAATTTTGATTTCTTCTTAAAGCTTATTTACTCACAACACTAAAGTGTTCCATGCCACTGACTCATTCTGCTGCTATGGCAGTGGAAAACTCTTTGACAAGCTACTCTTTGGCACTAAATAGTTGGGGAGATCCATTGTACATTTTCAAACATTTCACCACCCATATCCATTTCATCAACACCCCCCAACTTAACAACTTTGAAAAAATTCCAACCCCCCATATTACTAACCCTGAGACTTCAAGGTTTTAACAAGGACAAGTAAGAAAAACACATGGACTTCAATATTAACAACTAGGAAAATCAAAACAAACTACATGCCTTAAGGTAAATAGTTTGTATGTACTGAAGGTTGACCCCCCAACTGCTAAAAACCCCCTAAAATCATGCATTTTTAGCAAAAATACTAATCCATCCATCTTATTATGCCCCCCTTCTATTTGGTGCCAAAGATTATGTTCTGTGATTACAGATCTACACTTCACGCTTTCTTGAGAAGGCGCATTTACACCTAGTAATCTATGCTTTTGCTTTAAAATCCAGAAAATTGACAAAATGACAAATGACCAACTGAAAGCCAACCCCTTTATTGTGCAGTACTAGGAGGTCATTTCAAATCTGCTTCCGATACTTTACGAGACTTTGACAATGCTGTTTTAGTGCAAATAAAGTTATGGAAATGCTAGCTTGATTTGGCGTTGACAGAATGCGTAATCTATGACCCCATCATTCTCTAATAGCATTCATGAACAGAAATCAATCCATAGCAATGCATCACCTGTCTCCCAATGTCTAGTATGGCAAAATGCCACACATACAGTAATTTCTTCCCAGGGTAGTCTGACACTATTCTATAGTGTGCAAGTACAAAACAGTGGAACTAAACTGTGCATGCTAAGAAAATCCTAAGAAAATCTTGATATTGAAATAATAAAAAAGTTAAGAATGTTGTGATACTGGGTCTGGGGGTGAGGTGACATAGTGGTAAGACCATATGCCTCCCATGCGAAGGTCTATGGTTTGAGTCCCACTCAATACCCTGACTGAATGTTTGCTCACTGTTCACTCAGCAGTAAATAGGTACCTGGTGGCAATACTGGGGAGATAAAATCAGCAAGGAAAGGAACTGGTTCACATGCCTCACATGCTGATGGCTCAGGGTAAGTGTTATCTCTATCAGGCACTCCCCTACATATGAAAGTATACAGGACTACCTTTACTTTAGTTCTGGGCCAACAAGCATTTTAGTTTGAAACAAATGGCTAAACTTCTTAATAAAAGGTAGTTTTTGATACAACTATTAATCAACCCAATGCAAAACATATTCAAAAATTGGTCCATTTGGGTAGCATTAAAAGTATATTTGTAGTTTGCTAATCCTTATATTGACAGAGCAAAAAATGCCTAATAAAAATGCTGAGAATTTTTCGGTTTCTAATTAGATTAGGTAACTAGATATAAAAAAGATCCTTACCTTCTGCATAAAGTCTTTCAGAAAGGAATATGGCATCTTTATAGCAATAATGGTTCAGTGATTGCCAAACTGCTATCTGCAAAATAGATGAGAAAACATCCAACACAAGTTTGCTAACTTTTGTAAAGTGACAATAGCATTGTTGACTAATGGTATCTGAGCACCACTGTACATGCAAATTTTTCTGAATTCTTCAAGCCTTAATTAACGGAAGGGGAGACAAGTCCTGCATCACTCCCATGGATCTAGAACTACTTCAGTATTAGATGCCAGCAAATGTACGGACATAAGGACATACATTATATATATATATATATATATATATATATATATATATATATATATATATATATATATATATATATATATATATATATATATATATATATATATATATATATATATATATATATATATATATATATATATATATATATATATATATATATATATATATATATTCATATATATGTACATATATATATATGAACTAGTTTTCTGAACTTGAAAGTCAACAGCATGCAAAACATAAATAGCGTAAGAATGGATTTTCGTTCGTTTCTTAATGAAAAAGTTATCACAACTGTGCAAGCATTCTCTAGAAAGGACACTAACTTAGGTATAAAGTACATTGTACAATGGCAACTGCCGACAATGAAGAGCAATGAAGAATTGTACTTTCTACTAAAACCATTACTCCATAAATTTATTTCTATTCGCTATTAAGCAATCCTAAACAAACCTAGGAATCTCTTGTTGCAAAGGTCTACACCAGGCATGTCCAAAGTCCGGCCCGCGGGCCAAATCCGGCCCTCGGTCAAATTTTATCCGGCCCGCAGCCTAGTCATGAAATATATAACGCTCGTATACTGTTATTTGGCTAGCAGTATTAACATTCTTCATTTACCCACTAGAGACCAACAGCACTTTACACAACACAACCCCCAACCCGCTAGAATTCATGGTCAGTGGTTTTCCACCAGAATTCTCACGTAAGAGCACAATTACTTCTGTTTAAGAAAAAAGGTAAAGTGAATATTCAAGTGCATGTGATATGTTTGTTTGAAATGTACCAAAAACATTCTTAAGATGTTGAAATTGAAACAAAAAAAGCAAATGTGAAACACAAAGTGGCTTCCAAAAATTTTCTTAAATTATCGTTACTATATGTAAAAACGGTTGGCCCCCACCACTTTTAAAATAGAAAATCTGGCCCCCGTCGCAAAAAGTTTGGACACCCCTGGTCTACACTATGGAGGGAATAGACCGGAAATATGAATGTGAGGGAACTGACTTCAAAATATAACAGTAACAAAAATATCACATACCTTTATAGGTTCTTCAATTAACATTCTCATGCAAGTATATCGATACTTTAAAACTATTCGTGTAGTAAACCAGTCATGGAGTTCTCACTGCCACAATTAGAGCGCCATAAGCAACTGCCAGAAAATTAGGCCTGTATAAAACGCATGCGCTATAAACAACAGGCACCACCGCAGCGGTCTTGTAGTGCACTGAGTTGCATCAGTTAATTTTTAGGTATAGTTCAATGCGTTGGACATGTCCAATTCAGGGTCTGCTCCTTATCGGTTTATTATGCCCTCCTATGCGCAGGCGCGCAACTAAGAGGGGCCATGGGGGCTTAGACCCCTGCCCTTTCAGCAAAAGACCAAAAGTGCCCTTTTGCAGTTCTTTCTCTCTCTATTCACAACGGGAAAAGATGGGATCCAAAACACTTTCCAGTGGCTTTGCCCGACCCCCGACTTTTCTTTCTCAAGATAAATCGAATTTTAAATACATAAACACTAAAAACGTTTCTTAGAAAATGGTCATTTTTAGGTTAAAAGGTGCCAGGGTTGAAGTAAATCATAGAAAGTACCAAAATGTTCATACCACATAGAAATTATGTAAAAAGATCTCATATCCCCACAACAACATACGAAAACTTTTCATACCACCACTTTTAAAATTCTATTCCTCTGCAAAAACACCCTTACCAACTAGAGGCTCCTTCATCGGCAGCCAGGAAGCAGCCACAATTATAGAGGATACTTCATCATCAATTTCAGACTCAGTAGGAATTGTAGAACTGTAGCGCTTAGTAGTTTTACAACCCCAAAAGTTTTTTTAAAAGTTTTTGAACCCCCAGAAGTAATCGTTAAAAAAGTAATGCCCTTGCAACCTTGCCTCCGCACAGGTACCTGTCAAACTTAAAATGACCATTCTCTAAGAAAGCTTTTTAGTTTTTATGCATTTAAAGTTCGATTTATCTTTGTACAAAATGTCATGTATGTGCTGTTGGTTATCCTCTCAAAATTTAACTTCAGCTACTTGCTAAGAGTTATCATAAGTGTAAGCGAAGATTTTTCGCATTCCATCAATGCGCATTCGGAAAACATTGGAACTCAAAGTTTTTTGTTAGGAAAGTCTTAATGATACGGGAATCGTGAAAAAGTTAAGAAAGTTTCATTACTGGGCCAACAAGCGTTCTTTAATCATATCATATCATCATATCAACAATTTATTTATAGTAGGCAAAAGAAGTTAAGATAGCAAAATTACTGCTAATTCAGGCCTACTGTCTTACAAAATTAAACTATATGAGTCATAGTGTCACGATAGTCATAGTCATACTGCCGATACAGTTGATACATTTAGAAATTCAGAATATAACTTATGTCGACATTAAAGTTGTCTATCCTTTTAGCTTTAATACTAGGTTACACGTTTTCTTTTATAAAAGCAATGTTTATTAGAAACAAAAGGCCCTAATTAGGAAGAGATTAAGAAGCAGTTCAGACAGGCTTGTTTGCAGAGGCTTCGGGTACTTGAGATACTAACTTGAAAAAGCTGTTTCTACAATAAAAGTTTTGATCAAACTAAAAGGAAATAGAAGCAGCATTCATTATTTAAGGATTACAAAACCTGAAACCTCTACTTCTTGTATCGCAGTTGCCTAATCTGGGTTGTTCTTGCTGCTGGAAGTTTCAAGGATTTAAGAAACATTTAAGAAATATTTGAGGCTGGATTTAGCAAAATGCTAAGGATCATCCAAGCTGAAGACAGAAGTCAAAATTGAGGTGCAATAGGAGTGGTCAGATGTACGGTCCTTTTAGCTAAAAACTTCCCATGAACTGTTTCGTTGAAAAGGCAATGTAAGGAAAGTATCTGTTTGGCTCGATACATTTCCCAGCCTCAAGGCCCAATGGGCCTCAAGACACCCAATCCTTCAAGGTCTGAGAGGCCTCATAAAGTAAGCCAGCAGTAATTTTCCAAAGTTAATTTCTAGGCCCTGAAAATTTTCTGCTCGCTTCGCTCGCATGGAGGCTCGTCCTTCTCTTTCGTCTTGGGGCCTCAGAATTCTCTCTGCGGCCCTGTAGACAGGTATTGGAGCGGTGCATGACTTTAACAGAGAACTTTCGCAGATAAGTACTCAATGCATCTGATATAAACTCAATTAATTCAAAACGAGACAGATAAATAGGTCAACGAAAATATTGTGCTTTCTGTCCTTCAGCATCCTAATCTCTTTTTACACAAAAACAACACACTCCAATAACATCCACCACAATTTGCAATTCGTCACGCATTATCACCTCACGTATTCAGGCTACATAAATCGACTCTGAATGCATGCATGGGGAAGTAGACTCAAAATTGCTATATGGTAGTTGAGCAACGTTCTGGTGCCTTTTTGAAAAGGAGCAACTTTTTCAAGAATTTTGACATCTTTTGGGCAACTTTTAGGGATATTCTGAGTAACTTTTCAGGACATTTGGAGTAACTTGTGGACGAGGCTAATGAATTTTGAGCTTTTCATATTTATCGAGAAATTTAAAACTCTGGTTGCATGATGCGTTAGTTCAACTAAATAATCATATTTGCATCTTTGAATGTATGGGAGTGGTTGCAACTAGATCACTCCCACTTGTGACATTAAACCCATGTCCCAGTTTTTTAAATTCTAAAGTCAGTACTCCTCTCAAGAGTTTCGCAATATAACAAAACGTGTGTAAAACAATACCAATACATCTTCAGCATACCTTGAAGTTGCGTTTTCCCTCATTGAAATTTATGATTTTGTACAGTACATCTCCGATTGTAGGAATAGAAGGAGGGTGACAATAGTTGGGAGAGTTTAAAACAGGTCTAAATCTAAATAGCCGGGAGTTGCAATAAACGAGAAGGGGACTGCTAAAAATGGTCTAGAAACACAGTCCCTTATATACTTGCCAAAATACAAACATTGTTTACATCATTCTCTCTCAATGCAATCGTCATTGGTACGACTTTCAGCTACTTTGCTTGTGCTTTTGACGGCAATCTCTCTCTTTTTTGTGCACTCATCTAGCAATGCAAAGTGTAGGACTAGGTCAGACGATACCATTTTACATCAAAATCAGTAAGAGGAGGAGTTGCAATATGCATGTCATTTTGTAGATTTCTTCAAACAAAATTGGATGGGGGAGGATGTCTCTCCCGGAATGGAGAGTATTCGAACAGTTATTGCAAGGACAAGGTTTGTAAAGTTAATGCTCTGTAATACCCCATCAGCCATGAAGATGTAATTGAAGCTTTCATAGAAATATTCAATACAAAGAACAATCTTAAGCCAACTTTTTTGATGGATATCTTTGGCAGATAATTTTGGGCAGATTTGTCAATAATAAGGTTATCAAGCAGTAAGAGCAGTGATCAGAGGATTTACCCATAATACCGATTGTACTCATTGAGAGATTGACAAATTTTACATCAATAAAAGCAGAAAAACTGGAGTGGGTAGTTTTTCATTTGTGACAAAGTGTGACAGAGAGTAGATGGAACAATTCTCTTAAATGACCTTTTTGCTGACCTTCTGCTGACCTTTTTTGGTGACTTTTTGCTGATCTCATGCTGTACAAGCCTTTACGATGACTTGGGGCCTGATTACATGAGAAAGATTGGTCATCTTACCCGAGATAGATTCCTTTTCCCAAGATCTCGGCATCAATAAGAAATACGCGCTTTCTATGGAACCATTTTACAAGGAACCTACATGTAGACTGCCGAAATATTTAAAAACTTTTTCAGTTTGAAAAATTTTTGTAACTGCAAACAATCACGAATTAGAAAGCAGGTTCCCTTCATTTACAGCCAAAACCCACGTAGATACATTGATTTACCTTCTTTCCTACCTTATTTGCGCTTTTGGTCTTGAGTCGTGGCCACAATCAAAGTTAAAATTCAGAATGTTGATGCTTCCTTGTATCTGTACCATTCTTTATGGCAGTATACATGAAGTGAAAATTAAGGAACTATTAAGGAACTTTTAGTTCTAGCATTTAATAAAAAGAGGTCCAAAAATAAGGAACTTTTTCAGAACTAGGCCTTTAGGTAGGCCTTTATAAGGAAAGCTTGTACCATAATGAGCCCTGTTTTGAGCAACAGAAGAGCGGGCCCTAATTTGAGGGGGACACTTAATCACTATTTTTCTGAATATGATGGACGCTTGTTAGAGGTGGTACTTAATCGAGGGGTGTGCTTAATCGAAACATTACGTTATATTCAGATTTGATATTACGAGTACATTTAGACGGGGCCAGATCTGGTAGCTGAGATCCCACTTGCTCGAAAGGGGCTGACCTTGTTAAAAGAACAAGAAACGCAGTGATTTCCTTCATCCAATCATATCTGTGCAAGCAATAGGCCTTTCCCTTAACGATGTCGCCAGCACCCCGCAAGCAATGCATTGTGGTACTAGCAGTTGAAATTTTTTCGCACTCTAGTAACTTGTATGGGTTTGTACGTATTGCGGATCACTTTTGGTCTTTTCGCTAAAAGGGCCTAACTTTATAGGGCGAACCGTACCATTTTTGTTACTGATTGGTAGGAGCAAGGTAGACGGAAGACCCTATGATGTGCCGAGGCACCTTCTGTGGGGGCGTTTTGACTAATTGACCAACTATTGTTACTAAAAACAAAAAGGTAATAGAAAATACTGTTGCCAACTATCTTGAAATATGGCTGCCCTTTGATCAATTTTCTTGCAAATTTGAAAATATTGGGGGGCCGACGCCCTCCCTGCCCCCAATCGGCACATCCCTCGGAAGGCCGATCGTAGTACTTGTGATGCGGATCAATAATGATACGCAGCAATGTAAACAGGGCCTGAAAGGATGGAGATTTTAGGCCGTGATTACGCACAAAAGCGAAAGCAGATGCCAAACTAGCAAAGTTCACAGTTAATTAGAAATCTAACCAACTCATCATCAAATCAATTAGTAGGTGAAGAAAAATACTTAACTCTGATCCAATCAGATTACAAGCAACATGTTTTCTTGAACAAGATGGCTGGAACCGCGGGCAAAAACTTTGGTTGGCTAGTTTACGGTTGGTAAATTATTCAAAGTATTTCTTTCCATTATCTTCCACAGCAAGAATTAACTGGACAGTAGGAGGCTAAAGAAGGTCTTGAAAAATCTCAGAAAATTGCAAATGCACAATTTCTAATGAAGTGAATAATTGACGAATCAGGCGAACACGGATAAGCAGGTGGATGACATCAATTCAAGGATTTAGATTCCGAACATATAGCCACGCATCTTTGCCAAGTTGGCATTACGAGAATATCTTCAGAAGGACGCTCATTAAGTCTAAGTGTAGAAGAAATTCAAGCTATTAACACTTCTGATTCCTACCATAAAGTTGTAAACAAACACTGGACACACAAACAAAACGCTTGAGACAAACAGTGAGCAATTGCCTGAATAAGAGAAAGTCTTTCTTGATTACGTACGGCAAAGATAATCATTTCAGTAAAAGAGACAACAACTTAACGATAAAAGAAAGAGTATCGTATTGATTTTCTACAGAAGAAATATCCATTGATACATTCTTTTTAGAATGGTGCAGCTTAGCAAGATTGCAGGTGGATGTTATCAGCTCTCTACAATATATTGAGAGCAAACTTTGCATCAACAGTATATAAAGAAGAGTTTGATTGAAAAGAAGAAGCATTGCTCTCAAAGTAGAACGTAAACTTGGCAACAGGCAGAGGTTGATGAAGAATATCAATACTGTAGCAGACATTTTGCAAATATAGCTGGCCAACAACGAGGTTTGTTACAAATACGTGCTTCTACTTTATAATCTGATACGCTTTTTGCGAAGATTTTGCAGCATCGATTGTGCCTTTGACAAAAGAAGTTAAGATGCAGAACGCTCACTGAGCAAAACGCTCAATTAAAAATTTTCACTCACAAACCAGAAGGCTAAAATTATACTTTTGTCCGATAAGCGAGGTTCGTCGAAATTAAAATATTTTCTCTGAAATGCAGATTTCTGAACTAATATTGATCGATTTTTCTGATAGTAGAGTTGACGGTTGCTTCTTTATTTCAGCTACTGATTAACATCGCAAAACAAAACAAACTATTAAAAAGTAGCTAAGTGCTCTTCTTGCGAAATTTAGAAGCCTGAAATGGAAAGGCAGTAAACGTTCCTATCGATGAATAATTATCTTCAAATGGAAGCAAGCTTCATTCAGTTGGGAATCAAAAACTATCTTGAGACATGAAAGATTATAATAACCTTTCAACGATCAAACCATATTTGGAGCAATTTGATCTTTAAATGCAACTTTTAATTTACACTGGTTTATCTGCAGAAAATAAACTTGGATGATTGCACAAAATCTGATCTCAGCATTATCTTTAATTGTTTAGCTTTCTCGTAGAAATGAATCGATTTAGAACGGAAATGTTTAAGGCAGCAAATGCGTACAGAAGCATATTCTCATGCATCCAATTAAGCTAGGTTCACAATATAGACCTTTGTTTATAGATTCCAAAAGTCATCGACAAAAGCAAAAAGTCAGATAGACATTTATCTACAGAAACCAGGGAAGAAAAACTATGTGCGCGCTGTACTTGCTAGATGAAACATTGAAGATCACATGCTTGAAACATTAGTAGATGTTTCGATATTAAAAAAGAAAGGAAAAGAAACGACATTACATCAATATATCGACAAAAGTCTACGAGAAGTAGGACATGCTCTACTTCATCGACATGCAAGTCATCGACTTTGTTCACACGTGGCTTCTTCTTTGGCACGTGCCGACATTCTTCGTTTCGTAGTTGAACATCCGAATTTAAAGACAAAAGTCTACTTTGTGAACCTAGCATTTGCTTTGAAGCTCTACGGTCTCCCGATTCTAGTGGCGGTCATTAGGAGGCGAGGGGGTAGCAAAGCTCCCCTAGGTGTCTCTGAGTCGGCAAATTCTCGGCAAAATCAGTTTACCAAAGGCTATTTACACATTTTCTTCGCCACCGTTGTCTTCCCCCTGACTTCTGTTGAAAAGCTGCCACTACACTTTCTAATAATTCTCTTTGCACACTGTAGCCGAAAAACACAGCAAGTGATCTTGGATGAAGAATAAATTAATGACCAAACAACAAAAGTTGAAACTGATGAGAAGCTTTCTCTCTTAACTATGTCAAAAACGTGCACTCCACTTAGCTATATGCAGATACATTCATACCTTCTGTCTGCTGATTGATCCTATAACTGATAGGGTCACACGTGTTTTAAAAGAGACCTAGCTCACGGCCTACCAGTAAAAGACTCTTAAGTTTTGGCTACATTCTAGTGCTAAAATTTTTCTAAAAGTTTCTTAATCTAGAGAGCCAACTTGTGGTGAAAGCGTACGCAGAACTTGAATGCAATAAACTATTTGTCCTATAACAAGCAAAATGTGTCAGTGCCAGCTAAAATCTATATCAATGCCATGTTCACATTGTTTTAGCTTGACTTTACATTGAATGAGGTAACGACTTCAATGTGTCATTTGCCTAAACTTCCTAGTTCGAGGGATGCTTCAAACTAAGGACAAAAATAATAGCACAAAGACGATGCCTAGAAACCACATTCTGTTCAATATTGATACTCCGACACGATTATACCCGGGCACATTCTAGGTCTCGACTTTATTCTAGTTATCGCTCTAGGAGACGCTTGAATTCTAGATCCCAGTAGTTTACAACTTAAATCTTAACTTCCTAGAAGTATTAAGCGATTCCTACTTGGCTATAAACTGCAGGTCGCCTTCTTTACCCCTAAACATCTATCTCAGATTTTTCTTGCGCTCAAGGCTGTCTGCTGGTATAAGTGTCTTAGTAGCAATGCAGGAACCACCAAAACAGGTAACAAGTTCAACAATAATCTTTCCACCGTTTGCAACCATTCCTGTACCACTGGTCACACACTCTCCCTTGATGATTTTAGCATCATTAGCACAAGTGATCTCTTGATTCATGATCAGGTAGCCGAGAGGGGACAAGAGAGAAGCAAACTGTCCCAGGGGAGAAGCAAATTGCTCAAGGTCCAAGGGACCTTATAACACCCAATGCTTCAAAGTCGGGGAGCCTCGTAAAGTTAAACAAGCAGTAATTTTCTATAGTTAATTTCTAGATCCTGAAAACTTTCATTTTTCTCTTTTGCCCCGGGACCTCCGAATTCTCTCGGAGGGGTTTGTTCACGATCACTTACCCAGAGATGCAGCCAAAAAGAAATTTAGGACGTATAAAGCAAGAGTTCACTCAAATTTACTTTTGCTGCAAAATTATAAGCAATTCGTCTACGCTTCAGTAGATAGCATAAAGCTGAAGATTAAACATTATTGGAAACAACACGGCTTATGCCTCGTTATCCCTCGCTACACCCTAAGCTCAATTTTCCTTTGGGACAGTCCCTTTTCTCTTAGAACCATGTTGTTTTACTCATGGGTCAAACTTGTCGATTACCACATGCACTTCTCTCAAAAGCAACATTGTTTAGAGGGAGGGGGTGAGAGCTAAGTGCAGAACAAAGAAGTGCGAAGTGTCTCAGGACTTTTGACGATCATTTCCCTTCTTTGCTCCTTTCATTCTCCTATTCTTTGTTGCATACTTCCAATTAGTTTACATAAGTTTCATCACTAGTATATTCATAACTGATGATGGATCCCAGAATGGGTCAGAAGCATCTCATTCGTGCAAACGATTGAGTTGAAATTTGCCTTATTTGCGTCAAGCAAGAGTGAATTGGTTTGGCAAGAGTATATATCTGAAATTGCTTTTTTTGTAGTCGCCTTTTGTGTCATGATTTATCTCAAACTGCGATTTTCTTCATCTGAACCAAAACGGAGCTCTAGGCAATATAATACTTGTTCATGGGCCTGGTGTAAATACTCTTAAAATCCCAGACAAACGAAAGTCTTGTTTGCACGTGCTACTATTTGGAGAAAGTCTTTTGATCTATTCGACCCACGTTTTTCAAGGACACCCACATAGGGGGGTGGCAGAAAGGGCAGTTACTCCTCTGCCCTCTTCAATGGGAGGGGGGCTGGAGGAGCAGGAATTGCCCTTCATACTGACCTCTTCCCATCTCCTATCTTGTGAGGGAGTATTACAGTTTGGCTAAAGAAAATTTTTCTGGGGACAAGACCCCAGACACCCAACTTAACATGGTATTACTATGAGACGATTATATACTACACGTTGTTCTTCTAGACATGGTGTGAACACGAAAATCTACCTCTGTGGAGGAATATACATACAAATAGATATGCGCAGTGCTTCCTGATGTTTTTTTGTACACAATTAGCATAAAAAGTTAGAACAGTGTCAGCCAAAAAATTGTAAGGTCGTCTTCTTGTAGTAAGCACCTGCATCAAACAAGATATCAGCATAGCTCCTGAAATTATATAAATTTTTAAGCCCTTCTTTGGCCAAACTTCTACAATTTCATTGTGGACAATGTCTGAAGTTCATAGTCAATGAGATGAATACTTGATCAACTTTGAAATAAGCCTTTGAGCTAATTTGATTGATTAGAGCTAAATCGAGAAAAGTCCCTCTCAACAAGGCAGCCATTTTCATGTGATCAATGCTCGCAATAAATATAGAACTGTACTTCTTTGAAATATACAACAGTCAAAGCTACATCCTCAGAATGTGTACACACCAATTATCCTTTACAAAGAAAAGAGAATTGATGTACGCAAAATCCATCTATTTCTCAAAAGGGGAAAATGTGTGTTAATAAGATTTATTGGAGTGGTGGACACTGGAGAACTATGAGGGGCAAAGGCGGGCAGACGCTTCTTGAACGTTGCCAATTATCGCTACATTTGAACTATTGTTTTTCCACTCTGTCACATTTCCAAAGTCTAAATTATTGTGGGTGAATACCTCCCTCGGTAAAACTTTCCAAACTACAAGGAAAGATCAAAGAAATTTATGACAAATAGCACGTTGAAAACGTTGCCTGAATTATTGTGGGTGAGTACCTCCCTCGGTCAAGCCCGACATTGGCTTACATTTATTGCATAAAGTGATAATGAGATAGCAGATAAATTGGAATTGGACTAATCAACTTTGAGAATGCATGAAATCTGTAAATTCAGAGCTATTCTACAACAGACCCTAGCAAGAAAGAAACCTTTTCTAAAGATATCTTTTGTTATAAGAATACACTAGACAAAACACAGCATGCTATTGGGCTGTGGTTTCAAACTAGGTAAAAAAAACGATGGAAAATAGAATAGAAATTAAGAATATTTGTCAGCAATAATTCCGAAAGTGTGCTCGTGGTTTGGATGCTTTCTCACCATAAAGCCTCTCACAATCAAATCGATTGTCAGCGTAGAATGAGTTCTAGTAGGCTATTCAATAACAGTGAAACCTAGTCTTGAGATATATCCGATAACAGGTGGCTAGAGGAGCTAATTATGTAATTAAACGCCTTTGTAAATAAGAAACAGAGTATCAAATTTTTACTTGAAAAAACTGTTTTTTACAAGGATACATTTGATCCAGCTAGAAAAAAATAGAAACAACATCTATTACATGCCTCAAAAAACTTTAATAATCTAGTTCTTGCATCACGATTGCCTAATCTGGGTTTCTAATCAAGAATCTACAGTAAAGTAAAGAAGCATTTGAAGCTGAGTTTGACAACATAATGAGAACCATCCTGGCTGATGGCAGAAAGTTTGTGTCTTATGCAAGAACAACGTGCAGTCACGCAAAATGCAAAAATGCACAATAAAACAATGACGTACTGTAAAACGGTATAACGTCTATGCCAAGCTTATATGCGAAAATGAGAATCAACACAGAGATAAATCCAATAATCTGCCAAATGTTCTTTCTTTCGTAACGCGTTACTTGGTTCGGCGAGGTGACTTAGAGTCCCTGCCATCGAACCTCACTCTCTTCTTTTCTTATCTACATCTCTATACCTCTTATATACTCTACTTTCGGAAGGTTTCGCTAGGAAGCTTTTAGTCATAACAAATACACGCCTATATTTACTTTCTTGCTCTACCATTCATTAGATGCGGAAGTTATCTATACCGATGCTAATTCCATTT
>OLMO02000301.1:5039383-5053995 GCA_900291935.2 Cassiopea xamachana
ACATATATATATATATATATATATATATATTTATATATATATATATATATATATATATATACACAAACACATAGTTTTTAAGGAGCTTTGAAAAGTAGCACGTACCCTACTGCCAAGTGGACCAGCTACCTGCACACCTTAAAGTTGCAATTCCCTATTTACTTCACCGACTTTTTTCTTGTAATGAGACAAACAATATTTGCATTTCAGCTCTGAAGCAACAAGCGATTTGAAGATACAATCGAGAGCCTGCAAGACAATTTGACACCATGACATCTAATTCCTCAACTACGTGCCCAATAGAACAGCCACCGGATCTAGCCCTTGCTAAAGGAGCTGCGTATGGCTATATGATCCTTGGGAGCATTGGTTTCATTAGCAACATCTTTATCAACTACGTCATATTCCAGTTGCGGTTATTCCGGGTAATGGGGCATCTCATTATAATCAGTCTCTCTGTTTCCGGAATGATCATGTCTGCGATAGTGAGCACTTTCTATGCAACCGAGCTACTGACTGATTCCGGAGTGACAGTAACTCAATCATGGTGCCAAGTGTCTGCAGCTGTATCAATACTGGCGGTTTCAACCACATGCCTGAACCTTGTAGGTATATCCATTGACCGTTGCATAGCTATATTCTTTCCACTCCACTACCCACAGATTGTGACCGCAAAGGGGGTGTACGCGTGCCTTCTTAGTATGTGGATTTTCATGATCATATGGTCCTTTCTACCGGTTTTCGGATGGAACGGAAAACAAACATGCCTTCGAGTTGGATACACGATCTGTGATTGGGGGAATACTCTGGATTTTGATTTCTTCATTGCGACCAGCATCATCGTATTGTCGGCTGTCATCATCGTAATTATAATGCAAAGTTCCATTTACGTGTTGGCGATAAAGCAAGCTCGTAAGCTTTACGGCAAAGACACCTCCCAGGAGGCATCTAGAAGAAGCGATCTGGCGAAAGCACAGAGGAAGATAACCAGAGTTGTTGCATTTATCGTCATCACATTTTTCGTTACATACACTCCATGGTTTTCACTTAGCATTCGCACAGTCGTAACGCAGATAGGTGGCCAGAAAATAATAATTTCGTGTGCGTTTCTTTTATTCTCCAATGCGATGTTGAATCCTTTGGTTTACGCATCATCAGATAGCGCAATACGAAAGAAAGCATTGTCTCTTCTGCACGTGCCCGGGAGTTGGAATAACAACGTACGTCCGGCATCCTCAGAGTAGGGCAAGGATGCTTATACTCGAAAGACATTGTACTGCATGTTAAAAAGCTTTGGTCCAACTTCAATTGTACAAGATTTGCTAAGACAATCTGTAGTCGTTGTTTGCTAAGATATAACAATTGTACAGCATTTTCCGTAACTAAGCTATCACACAACAGATTTCATGGTCTTGCAATTATTCAGTTAACTTTGTCTGTGTAGCTGAAGTGCTCTTGAATGAACAGGTGATCATTGCCAACTTTGAGTCCTTCAACCATATAGGAGATACTGAGCAAAGCCACTGCTGAGGGTTGTTGTGTGAATTCGTGGGTCTTCACCATGATGCCGTCATAATTGACAAACAATTCTTAAAGAAAACATGGAGCATGAGTATGTGGTATTTTAGACACTATATGCCCTGTCCACACTACACAGACTAACCTAGGCTCGCTCCAGGTTAGTTTAATCTAGGGCGAACCCAAGTTGAATCCACACTGCAGTTACCTAATCTATAGCGTGGACTGAAACTTGGGGCGAACCTAGGTTAAGAGAATCTACTCACGTACAGGAGGCATGCTATTCTGAATCCTCGTTAAAAACATGAATCAAACATAGCCGAGAACAACGTGTACGGTATTAGCACTTGTAGTTCAAGCATTTTGCTAAAAATTGCAATGATAAAAAGCTTGCAATACTGTAGTTGAGAGAATATAGAAGAATTGAGCTTTTGAAAAGAATTAAGAACGTCATTATGCTGCTGCTGATGTAAATCAATAGTTATGCCTACAGAAGCACAATTTACACTCAGAAAAGCACTCAAATGCAACGATGAAATAACTAAAGACGCCATTGCGCATGCCTTAAGTGTAAAGCTAACCTAGGATCGCCCCAGGTTTGTGTCCACACTGCACTTTTCACAGCTAACCTGGGGCAAACTTAGGTTGAACCCATCTCTGAAGCAGGGCTAAACTAACTTGGGGCCAACCTAGGTTAGTTGTGTCCACACTATAGCCCTTTTACGCTACACAAACTAACCCGGGGCGAACTCGGGTTGGTTTAACCTGGGTTAGACTTTTGTATTGTAAATGCAACTAACCCGGGTTCGACCCACTTTAAACTGACCCAGCAACAGAGGTGGGTTCGCCCCAGGTTAGTTGCTTTAAACAGTGTAAGCGAATATATGAGTCGAACCCGGGGCAGTTTTACTATTCGCACATGCGTGTTTCTAAATTGTAGCCATGTGCACCCCTTTGATTCAACAGTTTTTTCACTGATTGTGCTTGAAGACTAACAACTCTATTGGAAATCGAACACATTTTTCTAAAATGAGTACGGAAGCTGTTGAAAGAAGTTCAATTTGAGCTGATGAGGCAGTTCTACTCCTGATAAGAAGTTAGGCTGACGAAATGATCCTTCAGCAGTTAGATATTTGTTCAAAAAAGGTGGATCTATGAGAAGATGGCCAAACTATGGATACATCCCTTTATTTCTCTAGCAAGAAAGTAGGAGATATTAACAGCTTGTTTGGAAGGAAGTGTGTAAATTGTTTCGCAGTGTAAACGGAACAGGGTTCGCCCTGGGTTACACTAACTCGGGCTCGCCTCGGGTTAGTTTCTGTAGTGTAAACAGAGCCTATGAAAATCTAACCTGGGTTAGTTGAAATCTGGGGCGAACCTAGGTTAGTTTGTGTAGTGTGGACAGGGCTATAGTGTACGCGGTGCCTGATCACACAAGCGAGCCAATATAGGAGGTCACAGTGTACACAAGTTAAAGAAAATTTCACCTACTCTACCAAACAACATAGAGGCAAAACGGGGTGGAAAATTGAAGCGAACCAAATTTCAAAACCCAGCCCAGCCCTTTTTGCATTGAAGAGGAGCCTTACGACGGATATACGCGTGGGCTCTTTTTCCAAATGAAAGAACATGCGAAGAAAATGAAAAGAATGCAATGAGATTGTCAGTGAAAAGAGTTGGAAGTCAGTCACAACAAACTCCTATGGTAGGAGACACTAGTATCCAAGCTGTATTGGCGTGGGCTGGATGATAGCTGGATGCTCTTTCTGATTCATCGTGTCAAATGCAAAATCAGACGCTACCGATAGCTTATGACCTAGAAAGTTGAAAATCCTCCAACAATTCAATTGCTATCAGCCGAAATCTAAATTTGCAGCTTGATGATAATGACACCACTCTATGAATATTAATGGCAAACGATAGCAGTAACAATTAACAATTCATATTGGCTTATAAAACTGTCTTTAATTAATCTCTAACGGCTTTAGTTCAACTGTCTTATCATTAATTATCAGCATCATATTTTGTCTTTCTTGTCAAATAATTCAAATAAGTAACTAAAAATGTCTAATATATTGTACGTTATTTGAAACATTATATGAGTGCAATATTCCATTATTGTTGTTTGAATTCAATAAAAAGCAAAACTCGATTTGCAGCAAATAAGCTTGACCTTTCTTTATATGCAAGAAGAGGAGGAAGAATTAATCCTGATTAGTCACTCAACTAAATTTGTAGATGCATAGTAGTGCTAGCATCTGTTACTGTCTTTGCTTAATTTCATTTTATAAACATTGTAGAAATTTCATCATACTTGCATGACCTAGAAGAGCAGGCTCGTACTTACTGGCTGGTGAGCGTACTCTTTGGTGCCTACTAGAAAAGCATAAATTGGGGGTTGTTCACAGATGGGGAGAGTCATTGGGGGTTGCTCAAAGATGGGGAGGGTCAATGTTCAATAGACGGTATCGGGACCCAAAAGTTCCAAAGTTATTGCAATTAGTTGCTACATTTGTGTAAGTATAAGGTAAATAGTTTGTTTTGATTTCCTTACTTATTATTATTGATTTGCGTTCACAAGCCAATGTGTTTTACTTACCTATACTTTTTAAGACTATGGAATCTTTAGGTAAGGGTTAGCATTAATAAAATGTGGGGTTGGATTTCTTGAAAATTCTTAGATAGGGGTGCTTGATTAAAGGAAATGGGTGGTAAGACTTTGAAAAATCTTAAATCAGGGGCCCCTACTAATCGTTGCCAAAGAGTAGTGTACAATAAATAAGAATCAGAAGGGAATGAGAAGTTGAATGTCGCAGAGAATCATCGATGTATCATCGCGACATATTGAGATGACAGTTTTGAGACCATTTTCTCAGAGAATCGCCAATGTATTGTTGGTGGGTTTTGAGACAATCATCGCAAAGAATCGTCAATGTATCATTGCGACTTTTTGAAACGACAGTGGCAGCGAAGCCCTCAATGAATCACTGGAACTTTTGAGATGATCTTCTCAGAGAATCGTCAATGATTAGTTGAGAGGTTTTGAAACAATCTTAGCAGAAAGTTGTCAATGTATCATTGAGACTTTTTGAAATGATAGTCACAGCAAAGCCCTCAATGAATCATCCTAACTTTTTAAGACGATCATCTCAGAGAATCATCAATGTATCGTTGATGGGTTTTGAGAAGATTGTCGCAGAGTATCTTCACCTCATCATTGCAAGTTTTTGAGGTGATAGTCAAAGCGAAGCTCTCAATGTATTATCCCCAAACTATTGAGATGATCGTCATAGAAAATTGTCAATGTTTTTGAGACGATCATCGCAGAAGATCGTCAATGGATTGTTGCAGTTAAAGTTTTGATATGATAGTAGCAAAGAATCATCAATATATTTTGCGGTGCTTTGAGAGAACCAGCGCATAAATTGTTTAGTGATGACCCATCTTAAAACGAGTATGTGATGAGTACCTAAATTTTCAAAATAAGAACCATGTAGCAGGAAAGTTGTGAACTATGAATAGAATCTTCCTAACTCTCTGCAGTCATGACACTTTAATAAAAATAAACCTTGACAAAAATTGCAAGCACTTATGACTACATCAGACCCCTTCTACGCCTCTGTGCCAGCACTTGGGCAGTTACTGTACTAATAAATAGCTATCAAAATTATATGCTGTTTGCTCAGTATAGAATTGCTAGTCTCATTTTGAAAAGCAGGGTGGAGGATGCTCATTGGCCAATTTTGTGACGATCTTCAAACGCTAAATGAACAGTAGAACTAATTCTTAATGAACTCGTTATAATTTGATTCCAGTCTGTTGTTATGAGTCTGTAAGACGTTGATTCCGCCTGTTGTCATCTTAAACTGCACAAAGCCTTATGCAAGTACCCTGAGAGTAACTTTAACCATCCAAATACAAGTGAGAGTACTCATGCTACTGAGATACGCCACGGGGCCCCCACACTAAACGTGGCCCTGTAGAGAGAAACTATAAGAAACTCTAGTAGTAAATTCACTGTAGTTGATAGCAGAAATAGCCAACATATAGGATGGAGCACCCTAGGGCTTTCTTAGCCTATTTACTTGCTAGTTCTAGCTATAGAAAATGCATAATCCGGTGCATGAATACAAAGATGCGTGGCAACAACCACGTAGTTGCTATCTAAGTCAGCTATCAAATGCAAGCTGTCTTAAGAAACTCTGAAAAATGAGAAATGTAAACAATTGCAGAAATCCTTAAGCAAAAACCGAAAAATAATCAGCATATCATCGAACGATTGAAACAAAACACGTGCAGCATGTAGCAGGATTTGAAAAGAACTGATTGATGCTCAAGGACAATGGGCGTGCCGAAAAAGGTCATGCAAGTACAGCTCAGAATGAACAAAGCAGCAACAAAACACAAAAGAAAAAGCCTATCATATAACACTTCATGTCATTGGGGACTATGTAAAATTAATCGAAAACAGCATACAGAAGTCTTCCATATAAGGAGCACGAGTCAATCAAATTGATAAAATATAATTCGGATATAACGCACTTCAAGAGACCAGCTGATTTGGTACGTTATATCTGAAGTACGTTATAACCGAGGTAAAAATATAGCGCCCAGATTACTAAATATACTACTATCTATAGAATGGCAAATGATTCTAGGAGATTCTTCCAATTTCTGAGGTTGAAATAATTGAGACAGATACGAATACGCTTCTTCTTTACAAATTTTGCAGATTTGGGTAAAACACATTTATACTTGTGCACTTTGGATTAGAAATTTCATGATTAGCAACTTCATAAAAGTCCATTGCATGATACTTTGGAAAAGGCAATGTCAGTGTGTTCTTCTATATCCCATTTGTTATATATGACTGCATTTGGTTTAGGCTGCAACCAATTCTGTAAGCGCTCTGTCGCAAATGTGTAATTGTTGAAGCTATTTATTTCGAGCTATAGCACATAGGCAGGCTCCCATAGTGCTAAGCAACCCTTTTGTTTGGTAATAAAAGCAACTGTGAAGGTAGCACAGACTTATGCAACGAACCCACAAAGAGAAAAAGCCAAAAAAGACTTGAATCTGTTATGACTACGGAACTGGTTCAAAATGTGGCATTTTCTCCAATCAAAACCCCATCTTCATACGTCATCTATACTACACGCTTTGCAGATATTAAAACATTTTATAAACTCCCCTCTTTCATGCTTATATATAGGGAAGAGTCTGGATGCACCGCTAGATATGCATTTTCCAACGCAGTACTCCTCAAGACGACTTAAGTAATTGTATAGATAAGATAAGGTCAATTTTGGTAGCACTCAATACAGTTCTTTCTTTCGGTGTTTAGACTATAGACAAGACCTATGCAACGTATTCCTTTCGGAAAGTTCCTTATCTAATGCAATGGATATATTGTAAAGCATTGTTCTTTGTTAGAATTGCGAGTTCGAACTCGTGTTTTCTTCCTTCGAACACTTCAATTGTAACAAAGACTCGGCGCTAGGCTGAAGAAATTGAATACACTCCCTATTCTAGTTAACGCTTCTTTTCAATAAACGCTTCTGATAAACGCCTTAGACGTTTATTGGACAAAATAGTATTGATTTTGTATAGTACTTACACAGACAGTTCATTCATAAGGCATTCGCTTCGGAGTCATAGTTCTATCATTTGATACAGTGGCGCAACTGATGTAGGATGGAGTTAGGTTAACAAATACGGATCCCCAAGCTTTGAAGTTCTGAAGGGGCCACTCAGAGGTTTTCACGTGACAAGCTTTTTGCACTAATTGAAGGGAAAATTAAGATGGAATTCAACTACGTAACTGGAGGACGTGTCCTAGGGGGAACCTGCTTGTACAGGCAACTTGGAGGGGCAAAAGCCTTACTTTACTATATAAATCTCCAGATCAATGAATCTGTTGGGGGGGAGGCAAAACCACGCAAAATTTTCATTGGGGGTGCATCGCCCCGTGCCTCCCTGCAGGTACATGCCTGATGGGACCCCAGTTTTACTGAGTTCCTAAGGGCCCCGAGTTTCTTGTCATCCCAGTGATTTGATACTACCAAGAAAACGGTACCATAGAACTTTGGTAGTATGATAAACAGGGTTGCTAGCTCCTATGAACCTGCTAAACCAAATGAGCAACAAAATCAAGCCAAATTAAGCCCGATATGAAAACCAGGTCGGAGGACAAGAGGAAAGCATCAACAACTGAAAACGAGGGAGGTATACTGTCATCAATGCGTTATTCTACCAGTCAAGGAGAAAAAATCGCACATGATTATTTAGCACAAAAATGAATCTAGAAGTTGTTTATACTCTTAATTTTCAAATATTGCAGTTTGTTAGATGTTTTTGCTTGACCATTTTTAAATTTGGCATAGCATAGAATCTTTATTGGTTATTTTAGCGTCTTTCACCCATTTTATTCATTTTGGTACAAATAACCATTAAAATGAGAAATGTTCCAGAAAAAGTCAAATTTAGGCCAAATTTTACATCTAAGCCAAATCGTTTTTTCAGAACCAAATTTATTCCACAAAAGCCAAAATTCTTAAATTTGGCTCAGAAAAAGCCAAGTTGGCAACTGTGCTGAATAAAAACTCTGTCAGAACTCACGCTTAAGACAACAATATCTAGGCCTAGCTTCGTAAATATAACGGTTTACAAAATGTGTGATAAAACTATTGGTTAGTGATGTGTGTTTGTTTACTTCTGTGAATAAGGTGCTAATAATAAATCAAATGCTCTAATCCTATAATAACTACGGCCAAGGGCATCTCTATCTGAGACAATCACCAAAACCAGCCGAATGACAACTTAATTTAATGATACAGGTTGATATTCAAAACCGAGCTATTGATGCTCTCTTTGCTGAAGGACAACTTGATATAGAGATAAAGGTTGATATGCAAAAACATAGCCATCGATTAAAAAGCTCTGTTTGATCAGAGCTATCTAACCATTGTTAACCAGTGCCACTTGCAAACGGGGACGAACTTAGGGGTATGGGGTGACATATACCCCAACCTTGAAAATTCCCCTTTCGCAGGGTAAAAACGGTAGTGTAATGCATTTTTGCAGGGCAACTGACTGGACCCATAACCATTTGACTTTCTTGCTACTAAAAAACGGTCACAGACGGAATTTTCGCAGGGTAAGCCTCTGACACCCTCAAAAATATATATTGAAGTTAAGTCCCTGCTTGCAAGAACATAGCAGAGGTGACGGGCTAGTTCCAAACCGAGGTAATAGAAGGAGGGACACTTTTCAATGAAAATATCAAAACAGCTCTCTACCAACTTTATCTTCAGCGGGGGTCACATATGGCAACATGGCGGGCCAAGCATTGGAAAACCATACCTTATAGTACTGTGACAAGAATAACAGGTTCTAGGTTCAAAGAATGCAGACAAGGCTCAGAGTAGTTAAGTTGGGTCAAAGAGATACCCCGCAGCCAATGAAATTAGACATTTGAACATACACAAGGCAATCAAGAGGTTATGGAGGTGATTGGCAAAGAATGAAAATGTGGTTAACTTAGAGCAAACGTAGGCTAGCATAAAATAATATATTTGCGATTGAGGCTTTGGTGTTTAGGGCACGATGCATTAACTGTCAGGGGAGTTCACTCGATATTCTTTAAAAGAGATCCTGAATGTGAATTAGGCAAAATCCAGATGCACCATGCAAGATTCTGGGGGGGGGCATCTGCTCATTCACTTGAAAGGGCTATGGTGTTATAATTGGAAGTACATCAGTTATACAGTTCATGCGAATGATATTATTATCTTTAAAGCTTTATGAATAAAGAGAGTACTTCAACGGTAAAAATGGGTTAATAACTATAGGGACAAATAATTGCACTTTAAAAGAAGTTTGCAACCAAATATGAATATAACATAAGGCATGCAACAAGCTACAATGTATTACACTCCTCTGAATCGTCTTTGCCTGGTTTCTTTGACGAAGTTCTACCTGAAAAATTAAGATTATATAAGTAAAGTTATGACTACAATTTAATATACATATGTAATTAAATACAAAACTAAATATATATGCACATATACATGCATACATATTATATATAAATATAAACATATATGCATATAATATATATAATATATATATATATATATATATATATATAAATGGCAATAGCATTGTTGACTAATGGTATCTGAGCACCACTGTACATGCAAATTTGTCTGAATTCTTCAAGCCTTAATCAATGGAGGGGGGAGACAAGTCCTGCATCACTCCCATGGATCTAGAACTACTTCAGTATTAGATGTCAGCAAATGTATGGACATATATAAATATAAATAAATAAATATATATATATATGTATGTATATATATATATATATATATGCATATATATATATATATATATATATATATATATATATATATATATATATATATATATATATATATATATATATATATATATATATATATATATATATATATATATATATATATATATATAAACATAATCTTCAGTCCCGTTTATAATGAAATAGAAGGGAAGTGTAATGAAGGACACTTTCTGCAAAGGGCAGCTGCCAGAGCTGGATACTATGGTAATAAGTATCCCTAGAGTTAAATTGATGGTTATTTGGTGTTAGTTTTTGTTACAAAGGTGTTAGTGTTACAAATGCGATTCATACTACTATAATCAAGATATAATTTTGTGTGTCAGGATGTTAGAAAGTTTAATGGTACAAAAGTGTTAGTGAAGTTAGTAATTTACATTAGTGCATTTAATCAAGTAATTGCGCAGATAATTAAATCACAACAAACCTGAATTAAAAAAGCGGAATTATGCTGTCCAATTCTGGCACATAATTAATCCGTGGTTTGATCCATTCATAAACAGATTTACCCAGGCACCAGGTATAAAAGGAACGTTCCGAGCCAAACTCTAATATACCGGAGACGATTTAGCAAGGGAGAACCTAGGAATAACTTACCTATGGAAAATTCACATGTTTCAAAACTAACGCTAGAGTAACTTACAAAGGCCTAAATCAAGACAAATTCTCCAGCTTGGACAAAAAAGCTTCAAGTAATAAAAGTCTCGAGAATGGAGCAAGGAATTGCTCTTAATAAATAAAAAATATACTTCATAGCAGCTATCACTGTTTAATCTGCAAGTGCGATTTACAATGATGAACTTTTATGTGTTATGTTCGGACATTGTTCCTCAAAAACATGCATTAATGTGCAACATCCGGCGTCCATATTATTTTTAAAAATCAATATCTTTTCACTATGATTACAAAACAATATCCAATTCCGTCTTTATTCAGTAACATAATATATAATATAATATAATATATATTTATTTATTAATGTCGTAGTTTTAATCAAGGATGGCATATTGTGACGGCTTTCCTAAAACAAAAATGCATCTAAAAGGTAGAGTATGTCAAACTCAAGTGTGCACATGTCTCACACAGCAAAAACTAACTGGGTTCCTAATCAAGGATCTGTGCATGGCTTTGTAGGAGAGGATTATTTGTAAGCGACCAAATATTATAATCGAGNGGCACTAAAACATGCTAAAATACTGTGCAGAAATCACCACAACTAAATTGAAGTCAAATTTCATTTCAATTTATGAAACAGGCCGGGTTACTGCGCATGAGACTTCACGAAAATACTCGACAATTGTTAAAAACATCGCCAAGTAAATGATATAATAGAGCTAATTGCTATCTCCTCCTGAGAAACAATCACTTAATTTCTACTGAACGCCACCTTCCAATCAGTGGCGGCGTCACGGGGGGACTGCGGGTCATATCTCCTACTTCCCTCCAGGAACGACTGTCAAATTCGTTTAAAATCGATAAGAAAATGCAAGCGGAGAGGCGAGGAACCCTTAGTAAATGAAAATTTTTCTTTCCTATATACAATTGCTCTTCATCACGATATGGTTTCCTTTTATTGTTCACTTTTGTACTGAAATAGTCAGATAGTTACTACCTTGCAGTTACATGGGTGTGGCAATAAAAGGGTGTGGTATTTACAGGGCGTGGCTTCAAAAAGTCCCCTCACTGTCTGCGATGGCTGGCGCCACTCCATCCATCACTGCCCCAGATTTCGAGTTGAGAAATGACGTATTCTCGACTAAAATGGCATAACTCTTGCAGCCTATTAGCCTGTTCGCTCAAACTTTGTAAAAATCTTATAAAGTTCATAAATGCGCAGCCTTCAAAGGAGGAAACATAGGACTTCAAAAAACTTCCTTCAGTAGGGTACGTGCAAGAAATAAACAATAGAATTTCCTTAGCCTGTCCAACACGGGTGGCTTGAAAGAACAGAATATTTTAAGTAAATCTCCAACCTAAGTTGGGAAAAACAATCGTGCAGGCAATTTTCCTTTTCACAGGCATTAAACATAACTTTCTGTTACAAATGGAACGAGTTTTCAAGCAATGGCGACAAATAACAGAATGGTTGAGAAAAGCTATTCAAGAAGATAAATTGGCATATTGATTTGACACCTCCTGCAAAATACTCTCGGTTGTTAAATCGTACGTTCCTGGAAATAAGCTACTTCTCCTGGGGTGAATGAACCGTTGAGTTACAAAGTTAGAATAGCAGTTGGTACCAGGAATGAACGATGGTCTACCAATTCCGCTTTTGAATGTAAATGGCAATAATTTATCCATTTTTGGAGACAATTCAAGCAAGGAGAAGTAACTTATTGCCAGAAACGTTCCGATTTGGCAGTGGTGTAAAATCAAACCAGTTTATTCCAGGGTTCGTACAAAATCTTTTAGCAATAATTCAAAGACTTAATTTAGCCAAATTTCCAAAACTATGAAACGCATTTTCATTTGCATTTTGAAGCCCCATAAAAATAGATAAACTTTAGTGTTAATGCTACATTTATTATTTCTTTGGTGGATTACGCTTTACATCATAAATAGTAAAATGAACAAACATAACATATACAGTGTTTAATACGACAATAAGTTATATCCATTTTAGTATATTTTAGAATTTTCCCCAACAAAAACCCAAAACTTTTCATAGCCATTTTGAAAAACCTCTCTTACTCCAAAACTTTCATGGTCCTGGAAAATTGCATTACTAGTTTCCATAACTTACTAAAACTTTCCAACAATCCTTAAGGACCCTGGTTCTTACTTTGCTTGAGTTTAATAAGAAGTTTTCGTGTATGAGGAAGGGATGGGTGATCTTCATGTGCACCCATGTGTTTCATGTGGCTTTTTGTGGCAACACAGTATAAATGTGGTTCTTGGTCTCTTATTTGTTGGCCAACCCAGTCCTGAAATATTCCCAACTCAACTTTGTATTTACTTAAAAGAGCTGCGACAATTTACCCAAAAACAGCAAACGAGCCTTTTAGCAAGAATTATCTAACGTCAATGGCATTGCTGTCATTGGTATTCTTCTTCTGTAAAATGGAGACAATAGCATATCTATCTTTGCAAGGCTAACTTTCCAGACAGTTCTATCTAAGCGGATTATTAAATTGTTAAAGTCTCATAAATGAAGTCAAAATAAGCTTATGAAACAGAGAAAGCCATTAAATGACACTGCAAACTGGATTGAAAACAATTTATTACATCTTAGGCAATGATTGTTGCACACTGAGAGGAGGTTTAATGATAAAATACATTATTAATCTTCATATTACATCGGAAACTTAAGTGCCTCTAATTTTAAAACTATCTTTCTAAACGGGCTCTATGAATTTTACAGTTTTTAGTGTTTATGATGTAAATACTACAGGATGTTGTATGTACTAAAACACAGTGCATCTTTTTAAGATCTGGCAGCTAAGGGCTTGAATGTGAAAAGCCAATAGTCTGAAAAGAGAAATAAATGATTAATCAGGCCTGCAGAAATCCCGCGGTTGAGCTGCAGGCTGATGAGATGTAACGCAGGAATCTATGGCGTCGTAAATTGAAACAAGAAAACAGTGAGGCGAAAGTACATGGTCAAACAGTGCATCGTAGATAAAGGCTTGAAGCAACATAGACATTAAAGGGCTGTAGACTTATACGAAGCTAAAAAGACACGTATATCCCCATTATTAATCACTACCTCTAAGTGCAAGAACGTATCTTTGGGGTGGGGGAGGGAGGGAATTTACTAAAACGCAAATACCATGAAAAAAATTGTGCAACTCAAAAAAGAACCATGGCTTGACTACAAGAATATCATTTAAACCTCGCAAACAAAAAGATTTGAAGTCAAAATAGGCCCACATGATAAAATCTAATGTTATTTACAAAGTGGAGCTGCCGTTGTTGAATCAAAATTGCATACTTCATCCCAACAATCATAGATCTTCATAAATAGATAATGGCTAAAAATAGGCTCTTGAAAACTAATAAGAGAGCAAACCACTTTTCAATAATTGATATTCCATAATCTTTCTACTCAAATTGCGGTGAAAGCTTGTTCCTGATCATACCGAAAAAATGCTTAATTGCATCTAATGCAAATAGAAAGATGCATTTGCCACAATCAAAATAAACTGCATTTACAATAAAATAGGTTAGGAAGGAGAAGCGCTGAGATTAATTATCCAAAGAGAAAAATGCATTTCTATAGGAAAAATATATGATCTAATCGTATGATCCTCCCTGCAATGGTATATTTAGAAAACTGATTAATCGGAGCAATATTTCCATGCAATAGAAGGAAAATCCTTTTTATCAAGCATAAAATGATAACAAAAAGCAGTTTCAACAAGGCAAATACCAGCAATTAATGAACTAGACTGTATTCAGTATAATACAAATACTACCAAAACGCATGGTAGATTGCTATAATGAATCCTCTAACTATAGAATGTGGTTTCACATTTCACCTAGGATGGAACTATAGTCACTGGTTGTTTGCAACATCTCATGATTAAGCATCTCACTGCAGACACTAGAACCAGTAATGCATTCGATGGAAAAGTCATATAAATCCAGCCATGACTGGATTCTGCTTCCAAGCATCATACCTGAATACCACTGTTGATTAATGAAATCTAATATAAGAAACTTACTTTCGCTGCCCTGGCGCTTGTCAAAGTTTGTCACGTTACGAAGCAAAGTA
>OLMO02000301.1:5066254-5086823 GCA_900291935.2 Cassiopea xamachana
AGAGTGCCGAGGACAGAGAGAGGTGGAAGAAATACCTGAAAGTGGCCAACCTTCATTTATGAAGAGGCATAAAGAAGAAGAAGAATTAGGCCATCATTCCCACAATCTAGGGAAACTGCATATCATCTGAGAGCCCTATGTTGTAAGATTATGATGAGAATGCTTTCGAAAGAATTTGATGTGCCTATGTCGTAAGAATGCACGCGCATTTGCATACTTTTTTCAATACGCGTTTTCTGTTCATAGCCCGCGGCCATTGATAAGAAACAAAATTTGGCCCAAATGAGGAAAAGGTTGCCCATGCATGATCCAGAGCAAGACTACAAGGAAAAGCAATAGTGTGATGCAATGGCCAAATTAGAATATTTACAAAGACTAGCACTGCACAGTCCAAATTTTGTACAACTTCATAATAAACGAATATGGTACTTTAAAAAACAGTTGACAAGAAAGAATACAATTTTATCTATTTGAAATTTGCTTCATAGACCCAATGACTGACTATATAATATTCAATTCAGGTTAATAAGTACTTCTCATGAAAACAATATTAAGCTTTCACAGGTAGTGAATAGTAATGGACCACCATTTTAACTTATGCAGATTGTGCAGCATCTTAATAACTGCAAAACTATGCATGACACTCAAAGTCTGTGATGGAATGTGCCCAAAAGATATCAATGGATCACCAACTAAGCTACTTCACATATTTTATTTTGAGAAGTTGATGCAACAAATAACTACTATTAGCTGACCCTTCATGTTTTGACAAACTTCACCATTATCCTCAATTAAAATTAATCACACTATATCCCGCTAGATTATATAGAGCAACTTAATTACACTCTAAGGGTCTTGAAACATATTTTTAGCAGCAAATGGGAAAGATTAGACTTTTGCAAATGTGTATGTTATTATCAATCAAAATTCACACATTTTGTCTCACTGGAATACATTTTACTGAATGAACATCATGCTCTGGTAATTGCAATTCACTTTAAAATCTGTGCTTTTCTATGAACTTTTGATAATACAACATCAATAACAAAACACTACAACACTTTGAAAATGATTCTACTGGGAGCATTATTATTGTCATACTCAGTGGCCATTACATGTAATTTGTGCCTTCATACCTTGCAAGAAGTAAGAAGCATCATTGTTGATTTTTCTAAGACTGCCCTAGCTGCACACATTTCTGCTCTTTGCTTGTCATCTTTGAGGTCCTAAAGAGAGGTGAAAAACCATAGTTATTAATTTTTCATGGGGATAGAGACAAAGGAGATGCATTGACATTCTTGTCCTAAAATTCATCCTCAACAGAGGTTGCATTAGAGAAGAGCTAGGGGGCTATAGCTCCCTACCCCATCAAAACATGCTAACCCCCAGTTGGAAGGTGACAAATTATTTCTATGGAGATTTTTTCTGTGCATAGTACCCTTTCAGCCACATTTTAGCTCCCTCATAGGAAGAGGTAGTTCCATTGTTGGAAAATTCCTGGTTCCACCTTTGATTCTCAAGATCTTGATGCATCTATGCATTCCTCCTCCACTAACTTGGTACTGTAAACTTCGCTAACATTAGCTCTTAAGCCTGTTGTGAATTCCTCCGAATCTTTTTATATAACTCAACTGAACAAACTGCCATAAGTAAGCATTCACTACTTGCCATAAATAACAATCTATTATTTAATAAATACTTACATTTTGACGATCACCAGAAACATGAGCTAGTTCAACCATGTCAGCACCAAATTGAGTGAATGAGTGAACAAAGTCAGTGAATATCCTCACATTTTCCAGCTCTTTCAACTTTTCATCCACCTGCGATAGAATTTAATTGTTAGATATTTCACAAAAAGTACTTCAACTTATACAACTTTTCTTTAAGATAAGCAACATCATATACAATTCTTAGTGTCATCTTTTCTCAATCCTGAAAGCCATGATCGAGGATCTGGTCAAAACACTATAGAGTTAGAAGAGTCCATACCTAGAACCAATGATATTCTTATGGGGTACATGGAGGCTGTGATGCTTCTGATGCATATGAAACTGCAAGAAAGCTGGTCATGCTGCAGGAGGTTTATCATCCCATTGATCATGTTTTCTATGATCCTTTTCTTAGTCAAAGTTGGTCAAATTATTGCAAATCGCCCCCCCCCCCTCCAAAGAAAAGTGTCTATCTATATCTCTGCCTAGAATCCAATTCAACACATGCAAAAACTTACATCATTAGCAACAATTTTGGGGTGGAACCAGGAACTTTTGAACAGGGGGCTGACTCATCCAACAAGGGGGCTAAAATACCGTTTTCAGAGTACTATAAATGTCAAAATTCTCCAAGAACATTGTTTTTCACCTTCTGATAGGGGGGCAAGTTTAAGTGTGGGCTATAGCCCTCCTCTAGCGCTACCACTGAAACAACTACCCAAACAGAGATCACTGGCTAAAGTCCAACCAAACATGCCAACTATGTACCTGTTCATATGTTGGATGAGCAGATTCTGCATCATTGCTCAGCAGTAAATGATTCAGAGCTACTGCATATGCAGAGACAGGCACATGTGCCAGATGGTACTCTCACTATAGTTTGGAATGTGCTGTAGGGACCAGGGAGGCATGTGCCCCATGTAACACTGGCTTTCACAAGTGTTTAGCTAAAGCTCCCTTTTACAGCTTACAGAAACTGCCTTCCTTGTTTCTAGGGGAGGGTTCCCCTGAATGTATTTGCCTCATTTTTGAATGCTTCCTTCATAACTCATTTAAATTATTAGCTGAAATATAACTAGCACTTGCAATAAACAGGTCAAGCCATTTCACAGCATTCCAAAAATTTGTAGAAATAAGGAAACATACAACAATAGAGATAATATAACAAATAAAGGACAATTGCCAGTATATTTAACACCACAGGATGGCCACCTCAGGTAGCATCCACACTTACGCATCTTTGCACGAAAACACAGACAAATGGATACGTTTTGCGCATTAGATGGATTTAGGTACATTTAGATGCATCTAAGTGTATGCATTCTAATATGAAAATGCAATAGTGCAGACACAACCTCAACCTTATGGTGCTGTTGTCAGCTGTGGGTCCTATAAAGACAGCAAACTGCAATCCACAGTAAACAGTATGAGCAAAGAAAATATCTATGCAATGCAATATATTTGGCTAGTATAGCCTCATAATAACTTTACCATTCATATACAGAAAATAATCTCGCTTTATTCCTTTCTGGTTTGCTCAAAATGCCTCAATACATCTGAGACCAAACAAAACTTTCAAAACTGAGTGCTAAACCTCTATAGAAGCTTTGACAAGCTTCTTTACAAAAAACACAAAATGCTCTTGATTTATTGCATTCTGAATTTCTCAAATTCCTCTGTGTATTTGGGGTAAACAAAAACTTTCCAAAGACACAACAAAAGATATATGACATCCTAACCTTTTCAGCAGCTTTGATGAGCTTCTTTACAGCCACAACATCAGCAAGTAATAAACTTCTAGTGATTGAGCCCAGCAGAACTCTAGACACCTGTACAAGGGCAGCTTTATCAAGTGATAAATTCTCATTTACATCAGTCAATTCTAGGAAAGTTTTCCCACTATTCAATGCTTCAGCACAAGTGTCCTGCATTTCATTTGCAATTTCGTCATTCTCAGCTGCAATTGCTTGCCCTACATTTGAAAATGTGTCAATAGCTTTCTGTATGTTTACTCCAGCATTTTTCAGAATGTTCCTACTTTTGTCAGTAAGCTTAACTTTTTCTCTTATATTGACAAGTGTTGTGATCTGCAATAAAGAGCCGATGAAAGTTAAATGAAGCAAGTGACAGACAATGACCTAAAACCACACAAAGATAGTACTGTGAGTTCAGTAACAAACTTCCCTCATAAGGGAAGCTCTCCCCTTCCTTAAGCAGCCCTTTAGAGAAAAAGTCAATACTCCTTTCCAAGAAGCTCCCTTCTAAAATGCTTCAATACAAAGAGTAAACCCATTGTGGCTTACTATGGAATTTGGTAATTCCTTGGTTGTCTCCCCTCAGTTCAGTTCACAGAACAAGGTAACAACACAATACTTTTAGGACAGGGGTGGACTTAAGGTACTTGAATCTGTAATTATTCATATGGATTAAATCAAAATAGAAATAATATCATACATTTCTACTTAGTACTAAGTAGAGATGTGTGATGCTGCCAAAATCCTAGTACAAAACCAAGAGCCAGAGAATTACCAGGAATAGTAAACAAAACAAGAAAAGACTGAGAAGACGAATGGGATTGTAGTGTTTACGTGCACGTGCCTTCCGTGCGTGTGTATGCGTGTGTTGGGTAATAGGCAGTGATGTGAGAGGGGCTTGTGCATATCTGCTACAGAACATGCAAACAATATTATTTCCAGAAATGCCCAAGCATTGCTATAGTAACAATACATGGGAGATAAAGTCAGAATCGACCGAGGACAGGAAAGGTCAATGGAGGTCCTCTTGTTTCCACAACAGCTTTTCAAATACTGTAGGAATGCAAACCCCTGACATCACTTTAAACAGCTGGTGAAAATGCGAAATCAAGATGCCTGCCAGTAGTGCTGCCTTCCTTCTCTGCCAACGTAATCACAGCAGACAAATTTCAAAAGTGAATGATTACGCAAAGTCATTTCAAATCAGAGAAAAGGGCTTATTCTATAATTCAAGAACACCTTACCTGTGCAACCAATGGAACAAGAGCCTGTTCAACAGACCGTGTTCTTATCTCCAGATTCTTTGCATCCCATCTCGCCATTACCGCGACAACCTGGGCCTAACAGCTTTTCTTCGGTGAAACGCTAGATTTCTCACTTCATTTGTATGCCGGATGCGACAAATGGTAGCATTAAGGTCGTTTGTGGTTCCTCGCCAGAACGAGCAAATATGAAGCACAAAGAGCTTGAAGCTAATCTCTTTCTATCCCATATCTTTTCTGAATCAAATTCTAAACCAACAACCAGCTCCAGGGGGCGAGGTCAAATTATATGGCGCGCTTTATTTTGTGGACGCACTCTAAATTCCTGACATTTTCCCATAATGACCTTTTATTTTGTATGTTTGCTCTTCTCAAACTCATAATTAGTTTCAGGCAATCTAACTACTCGATCGAAAAGATGCTAATGAGTTTATTCAGAAAATCATATTAAAATAACACAGTTGTATGAGAAAGACAAAGGTCAGTTTACTCCAGATCAGAGGTGTAGTGAAAGACAGCAAACTGAAGGGGGGGATTCAAAACTGGCATTTACTGACGGACATTTATTAATGGGTCAGTCTTCAATAACTTGGGCTTCTAAAATAGAGTTTCTTTTGCAGTTTAAGCCTATCTTACGGACTTCACGTTCAGGATTATAGCAAAGAGCGAGAGATAAGGATCCTTGTTCTGGAGTTTGTGGCCCCGGGGGCAATGAGGCGCCCCCTTGCTAAATTCATTGCAAGTATTGGGAGCGCAGATCCCTTTGAGTGCCACGTTCTTGGGAATGCTTCCCTAATTTTTCTACAATGTCCAGGACTGGGAAACTGAAGTTAATATTTCTTCTAGATATTAGAAGGGTATTAGAAAATGGCACAAATTTGGTCCAATGGAATATCGAAGGATGAATTGGAAATTTACACTACTCTATAGGACGAGATCTTAAAAATTCTAATGTGAGCCCCACTTTTTGAAAAGTTAGCCTCACTGCCGCATTTACCGAAAGAGTTGAGGCTACCAACACATAAAGAAGCTTATCTAAACGAAGATAACTTTACCGAGATTGTACACTTTTTAATAAGATTCCTAGCTAAAGGCCTAGTACTAAAAGTTTCTTTACTTTTGGCCACATTTAAATTCTGAAAGTTTCTTAAAACTTCCTTAATTTGACAAACTAAATTACACTCTTTTTTTATTATATGAATAAAGTCTATAAGAATATTGAGGCTCAAAATTGCTAAAATTTAAGAATAATTTAAGAATATTGCCAGGCTCAACCTTCATCAAAACTAAAATATGTTGTTAATCGAATCAAAGCTTTATACGAGAATGGATGGTTCATGGGACAAATCGAGTACTTCAATAAAACTCTTGTCAAATATAGAGTTACATCTTCAGATGATAGCGAGGACTACATTGGCATTGATGATATTGATGGAGTTGAAATAATGCTTTTGGACTAAAACCGTATTTTGACTTGTTCTGTTTGTTCTCGTTGAAATTTATAATGAATCAACACATCAAAAATGATTTACTATGTTTCTTTGATCTTAAGGCGAATTTACGCCTTGTGTTGAGCAAGGAATATTTAAGAATAATTTAAGAATAATCTGAGGCTCAAAACCGAAAATTTTTAAGAATATTGAGGCTCAGAAAAAAATAGGTATTCTTATAAAAAAAAGAGTGTACTGTGAAAGCGTACGCAGAACTTGAATGTAGTAAATTATTTGTCCTATAGCAAACAAAATGCGTCAATGCGAGTTAAGTTCTAAAGCAATGTCATGTACACATTGTTTTGGCTCAGCTTTACGTTGAATCAGGTTACGATTTCGATGTGTTATTTGTCTTATGTCTCGTAGTTCTTTCCTTGAGGGGCAGATTATAAAAGAGTTCAACAAATTATAAAACGCATTGACATAGTTATGTATATTTGTTGATGAATGTAGGTGTCTTTCTGGCTCTGCAGTCGAACGAAAGGATTTACACAACCGGCGCCCAACGTGGGATTTACAAAAGTTCTAAAAATTTCTTGAATTTTAGGCTGTCTAGTTCTAGGTTGCTTACATACTAGTTTCTTACGAAATTAAAACGTGTAAGTATATTAACGTCACAACTTCTCTAAGAGAGCCACTTCACTTGGAAAATGTGTCATGTAGCACGTGTACGATTTTGAGTTTTTTGCCAGTAGGTTGTTTATTCAACGTTGATTCAATTTGGTTGAGCAGAAGACCTAACTAAAACAGGTGTGTTTGCTGACGTCATTTTACCTCATTGAAAAGACTGCAGCTACGTGTTTTTCTATAAAAAAATAAACTTTCTGTCTTCAGCCTGGCTGTTTCTTCATACTTCGTTAAATCGAGCCTTAAATGTTTCTGAACTGTTTTGCAAATTCTCAAGACTTCTAATGATAATAACGACTAAGACCAGGCAACTGTGAAGCAGGAAAATGGATTTTCAGGTTTTGTGAAGCATGAAATGGATATTGCTTCTAATTTCTTGCTAAATTGATAACAAATTTACAAGTAAAAGCAATCTTTTCAAGTTATTATTCAAAACTCAGCCTGCCTGTGTTTCTTAAATATTTCTTAATTTTTGCATATTTTCAGCCTAATGTTTCTTAGAGACTATCTTTGCCGAAAGTCTTGGAACACTTGCTTTATTTCTGCTGCTCATTTAGTAGTATCCCCCTCTCCCCCTCAAAACAATGTTGTTATATACAGTATTGACACTTAAAGCAAATGTCGCTATGCTTGCAGACACTCCTCTGACAAATAAACGCTTAATTCAACATTATTTTTAGGGGGCAGGGGCATTCAATCGTTTGACATAGATAAGTAAATTATATTCATCAGAAATCCTGCATTAATTTATTAGTGACCCAAGAAACTTGGCAGAGATTAGACATGTCACTTATGAAACAACGAGTAGTTAGTTCTCAGACTCAACGGTAGAAATTTCATCAAAAACGAGCCTATGAATGGTCAGGAAGCAATCGCAAACTACAAGTAGACGATGCTTTCTCAAAACCAGTGGCGGGCTTTATCTTATCTTGCTTATCTTGGAGATAGTATCAGACACCGAAATCAGCGACAGTATCTTTTAATAAGAGACTTGCCCTATTAGTAACTGTATTTTGTAATTAGATTATGTTTTTGCTAACTGTATATCTTCAAAAGCACTTAAGCGTTACAATATACTTGCGTCATGTTTTATGACTAAAACTAAAGTCAAAATTCCCTTCGTGATATCATAATTGCGTTATTCATAAAACTGACGCAGATGTATTGTAACTTGAAAGTTCTTTGAAGTTGATAACAATATGCAGATAGTCAATTGGTTCATTTAGGAACGTGCGTCCCACTACGTAGACACATATGATTTTGACAAATTGATGCTTACACGTTGTTTTACAAGACAGTTTCTTTCACTCAGTACTGAAACTTTCCTCACATTTTCACTGTTCCAGTTTCCAATGTTTTGTGCATGCACATTACTGAAAAAGTGAAAAAGCTCCATGTACGCTTGACATGATGATAAACCTTAGTAAATAACAGAAGTTGAACTGTTAGAGAGTAGCCAACGGTACATCCTGACATTTTGTACACAGATAAATCGAATTATAAATACATAAATACTAAAATGCTTTCTCAAGTCTCAAGAATTCTGAACATTCTTAACTTTTTGAGCAGCTGAGTACTGCCTAAACCACTTTCTTATAAAAAAACGTGTAGCTGGGATATTGAGCATGTAAGAGTTGAAATCAATCAAATTTTTGAAGATTTTGGCAAGAGTATACCACTGCCCAGAAGGCAGCCAGAAGTAAAGTGTATCTTCGGTACAGCCAACCTATCTAGTGAACCTGCTGATTAAACGCTTGTAAGACATTCTGTCTTGACCCGGTATCGATATTTAAATTTTTTTTTCCATGATTTAATTATCAAAAATATTCCAAGACTTTATAGCAAGACATATTTAAGTTCTGACGCTTTGCGCATCAATTCTAAAGAACTTTAAAGGGTAGCTAGATAGATAAACTGTTGAACAAAAACGAACATCGCATATATAACAGTTAGGCATGGGGGTCAACGATAGTAGGGCAAGGGGGGCCAGCAGGAGGAAAAAGGCACCGAATTTCCATAAGCACCTCTTTGGGACCCAAGACATCTCTTTGATACATTTTCGTTCCATCCTTTAGCAGGGCCTATATTTCACACAGTTATACAAATAGCTCTCTCTTCCAATCACATTCTGCTTGGTTATATCACTTATTTGATCTCAGTTGTATCATATCAATGTCTAAAAACGATTCTATTGCATTCCAACCAAGGCAGTTTTGCCCCCCCTGCTTCCCCAGATGCTTCTTTTAGATCACACTCTCCAGGCCCGTCGATAGCCAGCTCGGGACCTGGGGCTATAAATATCACAGGCCCCTGCGTAGGAATAGCAAAACAGGGGCAAGAGGGGGCTACAAAAAATGCAAATCAATTCAAAACTTTTACAAAAACATTGGTATTCTGTAATGCAATCTTCAAATTGCTCCATGCTAATGTATATTTAAAAAAAGCCATCAAACGGCCTTTTGATTATTACATTGCAAGAGCAAAATTTTCACAGCCCCCCTTGAGGCCCGAACCCCGGAGTTTTACCCCAGCTACCCCTCTCTCGACGGTACTAACCCTCTCATAACAAAACAACGTGTAAGTCAGCCTTGTAGGCATAATTGTACTGAGAGGCAGGCCTTTTTGGAGACTTTCTTCTTGACAGCAAGCAAGAACCTTTCTTTTTTAAATACACTTGCTTCAATTATGGAAGAAGCATTGCATTTTCTATTCCCAGTAATAATTGATTGATATACCGTATACTCAAAACAATCCGGATTTTTTTTCTACACTCCCACAATTCTACGAATTATATACTGCTTATTACGGATTTTTGGAGAGCTAACCTGGCCGCAACACTGGGGAGATAAAGGTGGTGAGGAAAGGAAAAGGCCACTCTACCTCACATGCCGATGGCTCAGGATAAGTGTCCTCTCTAACAGGCACTCACCTACGTACGAAAGTATACGGGAATACCTTTACTTTACTTTAACTCCACTTTGTTCAGATTTTCCGTCAAATATTCATTTTCAAAATGCTTGGAATTCTCAAAATATTTAAAACAAGATCACGAAAAAGCCTCTTGTGAGGGCAAGGAGACAGAAAACACCATAACTAACGGGTTTTTCTATAACTATTTCACTAATTGGCTGTTGCTTTTGTGGTAACGTGTGTATTGAAGTGTTTCATTAAATTTATACTACCTTTGTTACAACTCAATTTCTAACAATGAACAAAAGTATCCAAAATGCTACCGCAAGTCATACGCAATGTCTCAGTTTGATTACTTTAAAGATGTGCTTACATTATTTCAACCCCTACTTCATTTACGGTTCAAGAATTTACCCTCCTGTTTATCCGGATTTCCACTTAATCCGGATTTCTTCCTTACCCGTAATATCCGGAATATACTGTAAATCCTCAAATAAGCGCCCACTTCCAAATAAGCCCCCCTTGAATGAGCCCCCATGGGGCCTTATTCGAGGGAAGAGTAATTGCAGAATAATATCCTATTTCAAGACAGCCCCAAAGGACAATAAATGACTTTCGTGAGGAAATCGTTACTAACTAAAAATTTTGATTTCGAAATAGCCTTTTTGCAGCTTTTTAAATTAGTTCTTGAAGAAAATTTATGTCGTTTTTTATGTCAACTTTTGAGGAAGTTAGCAAAGTTTGAAATAAGCCCCCCACCAAAAAATTTATCTTTGCAAATAAACCTCCAGGGGCTCATTCGAGGGTTTACGGTACTGTATATCTCTACGGATGAGCGCGGTAGCATAGTGGTTGGGGTGCATGCCTACCATGCGGAAGGTACACAGTTCGAGCCCGACTCGATGCCCTGACTGAACGCTCGCTCACTATTCACCCAGCAGCAAATGGGTACCCAGTGAGAACACTGGGGCGATATAGGCGGTGAGGAAATGAACTGGCCACCCTACCTCACATGCCGATGGCTTAGGATAAGTGTCCTCTCTAGCAGGCACTCGACTACTTTTACTTTTTCTTATATCCCTCCGGAGGATGTAGTACTTAATATATACTGTATATTCCTTCTTTGCATGGAGCAATTACAAAATCCAGCAAATTTAGGCTCATTTTCCTCAAACGAACGTGCTAGTAAAATGATATGGGATGCTACTCATACATTCAGATGTATAAAATGAATTGGGCATGTGCTAGATATCAAGAAACTGGCAGGATCCACTAGTCATATACAATAACGCAAAGAATCTTTGAAATAATACCTTGAAACATTATCTTAAGCATTTAATTTGAAAGTATCTGGTAACATATAATCAGATACTTAACTTCAATATAGTCACTACAATTTTAAGACTCGAAATCTCTAAAATTTAAGAATAATATAATAACAATGCAAAGCTAAAGCTTTTTCTAGTGTTTTTCTAGATTAAGTGCTCTACTGTAAACACCAAATTTATTCTTCTGGCCTATTTTCACTTGTTTCTATGTGGAGGCACATTAGCAAAGATCAAAATTTTTTCCATTGACTTCAGAGCAAAATACACATTTTGTCGTTCAAGGATTTAAAAATAAGCTAAGGCTCAAAATAAAAATTAAAGAACACTAAAATTAGGCATTTTTGTAAATTTGGCATTCACAGAGAAATCTGCTCGGTGAAAACTAGAACTGAGAAAATTCGCCTTCTTCCTCCAATGCTAAGGAAGCACCCAACATTTATGCCAACTACACTTTTGCAAAGAAAGAATCATCATGGAACTTTGGAAAGTCACTAACCGCCTTGGGTACACTTGAAACTCAAGTAAAACAAAAATATATACAATGTTTGTTAAGGGAAGATTTGCATTCTTTACTACCCCAAAACACTTAAAAATTTTTTTCATGGAATCGAAAGTGATTAAATTTCTCTGTAACTTATAAAATCCATAAAAAACAAATGCTGTAAGTGTTCCACCAAGACTCAGTAACTGGTGCCACACTAGGTAAAACAATATTAAGTGCGATTTAAACGTAATATCGTTGCGTTCATTCGCAAATTCTCCTGTGATATTCAATCTTCACTCGTTGTTTTAAACGGTTATGAAGATCTCATAAACTTCGAACATTACAACAAATGCATGTCAAGTTAGGTGCAAGTTATCGTCTTTAAGGCAATATCAAATTCTCTAAGAATCTCTCAGATGCAAACTCAAATGCATCTATGCGTCGTATGTGTCCAAATAGAGTTACACAAAACACACAGGTCTTACCAATCGACCCGAGGACCATGGAAGTTCTCAAATTTCTTCCATATTTGGAGAATTCATGAGCAGAGAGTTTGACCAGCTCCTCACAGACCTCATCTGTAGTGTCAAAGCGCACGTCATCAAGGTCTTTAAGTTCCAACGAGATACCAAAATCATANATCTCCATTTCCAGAACAATGGTAAATTCTTCATTACCTGTTAGGTATATAAGTTAATAATTCCATGTTTGAAAGAAGTCAATAACAGTTAAGGTAACTAAATTAATTTCTAACATTAAGAATGATGACAAAATATACACTCTTTTTGATTAGAATTCCTAACTTTTGAAGAGCCTCAATATTCTTAAACTTTTCTGATTTTGAGCCTAGAATTATTGTTAAATTAATCTGACATACCAAAGGTACGACCTCGCCTAAAACTTTAATGTATACATTATAATCTCTTTTGATGTTCTACTACATCATAAACTTACTAGCAAGAGTTAATATGTTGAATCGATCGTGCAAAAGACATCTGAAAGCAGTATTATAACTAGGATATATAAAAATTCTTGTGTCTTGATGAAGCTTGAGCCTCGCACTATTCTTACATTAATCTTATTTTTCAGCAATTGTTCGCATCAACATTCGTAAATACTTAATTCTTATAAAAAGAGTGAAAATTCAAAAGCCATAGTTGAGCAGGACACTAAATAAATCAGCAGTTGCATACACCCTTGATCAATTGTTGCGCTAGGGGAGGGGTAGGGGGGCTATAGCTTCCCCGTCGGAGTATGCTAGCCCCCCGTCGGAAGCTGAAAACTACTTTCTCGGAGATTTTTTCCGTTATTATACATTAGGGGGCTGAAATACGGTTTGTATTTCAGCCCCCTCACGGAAAGAGTCAGCCCTCTATCGGAAAACTTCTGGCGCCACTCTTGCCCTTGACTACCAAATAATCACCTCTCCCCCATCACTAGCTTTTATGTTTTTCCAAGCTCCTGTAATTTTTCTAACCATCGCAATTAGTAATGTCGAGACCTTCATGATTGCAAATGAATTTAATCTCAGAGGACAAATTGCATGAATAAGCAAAAAGTGTGTAGATTGCAAAGCATTTGGTAGAAGGTGCTCATGCATTAAATTTTCCAACCACTTCATATTTCCAAGCCCTTCTTATCTTTTGGTACTCTATAGTATCATAAATCCATGGAGGGGCCAAACATGTACCTGGAGGTATAGTCTTGGAGGGACAAAAACCTACCTATGCCGTCACCTTGGGGGACCGGAGGTCTATCTGAGCATTTCATTAACAGTTTATTTGGTTGGAAAAATCCAATGGTATGCATATTAGATGTTGATTGAGGGGGTGAAGGGAAGCACTCAATGGTGTAGAAGAGGGGATGCAGCTCCCCCAACCTAACTCTGTAAATTGTTTGCAAATAAGAGCATATATAGCTCATTATTCTGCTGCAGAAGGCTATTTTAGATTTAAAAAGCTGTTGAGAAATTGTTAGTTAACAAGATAGAGGGTAGTAAAAATACTTTGTTTACTGGATGACATAATCATTTTCTTATATAACTGCATGGGCTAACTTCAAAGTTTCTTATAAAGATACATAAAAGAAGAGCCCCCCTAGCTATCAGCAAGAGCCCTCCTTAACTATCGATTTACTTCTGCACCACTCAAAGCACTGGACAAAGAGTTTGGTGCACCTCTGGACACAAATGCACTCTTATGTGCACCTACGAACACAGATAAAAACATTGAAAATTAACTCCTAAAAATTTTTCATTTGATTGAACTCCAGCAATAGCACCTTTGGCTGGATGATGAGCACATTTTAAAATGGGGGCTGCTAAACATCCCAGGTGGAATGTTGTGTCCTCATTTGTCTAAATGCGAAATCTTATGCTTCAAAAAATAGGTCCCCTCAAGTCTCCTTCTCCTAGTTCTACTACCCATTTCTCCCAGCTCTACTACCCATATGAAAGGTACTATAGCATAGAGCATTACAAATTCACAAAAAATACACGAACTAGCGAGAAATCAGAAATACTTTATCAAAAACTTACTTCATGCTCCCCGAAAGAAGCTTCCATAAGATTTTCAGTTTTGCAATGTGTGCAGAAAAATTGGCCTTCCTTTCTTTGCTTAACTGTCTTCAAACATGTCAAATGAATTCTTCTAATGAACTCTCTATTGAATGGCTGATATCCAATAATATTACCAACAATAAAATAGGTGCCATTCTGTGTTAATTGTTTTCCACTGGAAATAGTATATAAAGAGGGAGAAGCTACATATCCCTTCAAAGCAGGTATGATTGACAATCTACCCAAGTTTGATGTTTTGAGGGTGCAATGTGAACACTCTACAAAAGATAACAATTTAGTTAAAGGCAAAACAATTGCAGAGGCTCTGAAAAACATCTGACCTTCAAGTAGATGCAGGAAAGTGCTGCTTCTGTATAAATTTGAAGATAAGTACTATGACAGTCTAGCTTTCAAGAAACAATTAAATGTGTACTGTACAGGGGCATCAAAACAACACCAAAAGTGGAGGGGGCTGGTCACCAAGATTGGTATGAGCTCAGAATTTGCTTATCTGTGTTGGTTACAGCATCACTTTCAAAGCTCTTGGAAAATAAACCCTGTTGTGGTACCTTCTTCTGCAAAGCGTAAAAATGGTGAAAAATACTAGCCTGTGCAAAATGTGGGGTCCAGTATCACCACTCCCTCCCCTAGCTTCAATGCTCCTGCTCTATAAACTAAATGATGCTTATTGTGTGGCATGAGTGCACTAATGGGATGCAAAATTTAAGCATGAACCAACAGAAACAATGGAATTGTCTATAAAAAGAGCTTGTATATGTATAAGAGGAAAATATTTTTATTTCATATGGCCATCAAATTAAACAAGAAGAAAGTATTTACATTTACTAAACAGAAATCTGTAGCATACTCTCATTGAATCTTCAATATTCATCAAATAAGGTGAGTAAATATATTACTTTACCATCAGTTTCCATATTTTCAAGGAGCACCATGTGGCCAGGATGAATTCTCTCATATAAAGATAGAGAGCTGTCATAAACCTGAACTTCAAGAACACCAAAGTCATCAAAAACTTCTATCAAAAATTTGACACCCTGCTTTTCACTGCAGTCTCTATATGAAATGCTTTTGACAACTCCAGTAAAGTTGATATTAATACAGTCTTTTACCACATCAGTTGATGCAACTTGGTAAGGGTACATACTAAAATCTAACTTTCCATTTACTACCCTTTGGTTGCAGCTCCTTTGGGCATATTTTGGCTCTAATGATGCTGCTGCTTGGTCATTTTTGGCAGGAATGGAAAAGAAAACAGTTGCTGGGCCATATTCTAAATGAGCATCTTCTTCATGCTTTACAAAAAAGGGATCTTCAATGCACAATGAATCACCCACATTCATTAATCTTTCAAAAGCTACTGCCTCATCCCAAAGAACAAGATTTATCTCAACGAAGTTTGAATCAATGAGACATATTACTATCTTGATGGCATCATCTCCAAACGGGTTGTATATTGTTTCTATGGCTCCAATTTCTGTTATCGTAACAAAAACATTTCTTGTATAGTGAGGAAATGCATCTTCATCCAAAATTCCTTCCAAACTGCCAAAACTTTCGCTGATAAACTCCCTGTCATTGACTGCATCAAGCACAGGCACAACAAACTCTGTTGGAAGCAAGCGATATATTTCACGTTCACCAACCTGATGAATACGGAGATTCGTCATTCTTAAAGGATATTTGCAGATATATTGTTCCATGTAGCATGCTTTTTGGTGTAGATACATTTCCATTGCAAGAACTTTCTCACCACATGTACTGTTGCCATGTTCCCTATCTACTAACCTGACAACCCTTGTTTCACCTGCAGTGTTGTGTTTACTAGCAAGGTCAACATAGCATTCTATGTACCAGGATAATTCGACCTGCTTCGTGAGATTTAGCTCGGATATATAAACTTTTTTAATCTTCTCGTGTTCATCTGAAGAACCACTGGAAGTGCATTCCGCTCCAACATTGTATGGCAAGGATAAGGCTACCAACAGTTCTGACAATATCACTGGTTTCGTGAGACCAGTGGGATAGTTGCGTAGAAGTGACACTAGTGTAGTTGATACAAATGACCAAGTACATAGCTTTCTTTCATTTGCTTGCTTTTTGTTTCTCTCTAAAAGCTTAGACAAACTATGGAGCACATTTTTTACAGCTTCGCTAAATGTTTCCGCCATATAAATTTTGGTAGCCTCGAGTTCGTAATCTTACAAAAGCCCGCCAAAAGCCGATCAGAGCCACGAAAAGTTCATGCTCTCGTAGGTGCTTCTGAGTACCAAACACTGATCAGTGGCACTAAATAATCGTCCTCCCTCGATTACTAGTTTTTAAAATTTTCCCAATCCCACGCTTATTCTAGCTCCCAGTTACTGGAATTTTCAAGAATTTCATACAGTAGCGGATGTTAAGGGGAGAAAGGTTCCTTGTCCTAATTCTCCCTTTAATATCCGCTACTGCATGAAATTCGCAAAAATAGTGGACCATAGNGACCAAGTGCACGATTTCTTAATAAGAAACTCACTTTTTTACTGGAGCCTCAATGTCCTTGTGCATTTTTTCTGATGAAAAACACGTGTAATCGACGAGTATTCCGAAGTATTTGTCGAGTACAAGTGTTTCTTCTAAAATACTCGGCAAATTAAACTCTTTGCCCCCTGAATTACTTCGAAAAACCACCACTAATTTTATGAGTGAGCATCCTATTTAAGAAAGTCAATATTTTTTTTGTCTCTTTTTCAGATTTCTTCTTCGCGCATAAAAGCAGATGTGCAAGTAGCTCAAAAATATACGTGGCTTATTTTTTCCAGCCACTTATTTATCCAAAACCTTCCATTTTTTACTTTTCAGGAAGCTTTCCAGCCCTTCCATTTATTCTCGCCCCAATCAACCGGTACTCCAGGGTACGGTCACTATTCATCTATATTGGACCTCCTCCCCCCCTTGTACGCTTTTGTGCTTTTTGGAGGAGTCCCACTTTCCTGTGTGAATCTTTATTCAGAGAGTGAGAGTCTTTCCCAAAAAAGCACATCAGATATGGTTTTCACAAACTATATCTTTATCTCGAATCAGTTCGTATACAAGGTCTTTCTCAAGCACCAAGCACGCAACGACACACTAAATCACTCTAACTAACTAAGAACTAAGAAGTAGCTTATATCTAGAAAATGACTAATAACTATCTACGTAAAACTATGAGGACTTCAAACAAGTTAATCTAAAAATCATTATGATTTTTCTGGGTGTGAAATGTGAGAAGTGAATCATAATGGGCACAGAAGAAATTTGGCAATTATACGTCTTGGATTGTCATGACTAACATGGGAAAGGTGATTATGAATGAAAAGAAGGAAAAATCAGAATGAGGCTATAGAGTAAGAAGCAATAGTAAATATACCCGTATTACACCTGGGCCAGACCTCTTATCCATTCATTTATTTGAAATTTCTTTACCCAGGGCTCAATTCAATTAGAGTAATTGCTTTTCAATGAGCCCTGCAACTAAAGCTAAAACAGAGTCATATTTGCAATAAATATATATACGAAAACTTTAAGAAAATAAAATGAAGAAACTTAAAATGCTTTAAATACTAAAAAATAGCTTTCCTTGAGTAAAATCAAGTATGAGCCTTGTATTTCACTTAGTATTAGCTCCTCGGAAAGCCAATTAACTTTGTCCATAGGCTGTTCTCATTTGAGGTATAACTAGATCGCATTTAACATTTCGTAAGACCCAATTGGAAACATCAAATAATCGTGAGAACAGTCCATTAAAGGATTTTTATACCATGCTAGAGGTCTCTCTATAGACTAGCCAATCAACAGGCAGCCACCCTGACCTTTGCAACAAAGGAGCAGCTGATGAATCAAATGGACTGTTCTTGACAATTCTTGCAGTTATGTTCTGCAACCTTAATCCCGCATCACGAACACATCACTTTACAAATCTTAACCCACTTTCATGCAAACCCTATCTTCACTGTTAAACTGTATAAAACAGTATTTACTGCACTCTGTAAAGTGGAATGTTGCTGGTTATTTTGAAACTCTTTCACATAATACTACGCTTGTAAAAGCCACTTTTAACTACCCTAGTGATCCTGACTTTCACAATTCGCTCCTCAGCGCAAACAGTGTCAGCCCTAGAACCAACTAGAAGCAAAATCGGAGAGAAGTAGAAGTTGACAAACTTCTCCCCCAATGATAGATCGTTTTTGCTCAGTAGAATCATGAAATGTGCTCATTTATCGCGAATACATTATCTAGCTGACCGCGCAGCTTTTCAAAATGTATTTTGGGATGCACTATAGCTTTCATTGTTCAGAGATGAAGCTGGAAGGCAGTTGGAGATTAAAGAAAAGCCAATGAGATATAGGAAGCACTACGGAGAAGACTTCCGTATTCGTTTCCACCTCTTAAATTTTCATTATGTAAAACCAAGACCTCGACAAAATACCATAATCTGCAGTTCAGAAGTTAGCTGGTGCTGTAGTGTATAGGCTTTGGTAGGCCTAATCAGTTCTGAGCTAAAAGCTGAAGGCTTTACATCTCCATTTTGGAAAAAAATTGTAAAAATAGGCAGTTTAAATAATATGCACTTAGCTATCTCAAGCGGGAGGGAAACAATGATGTCAATCTTTTTGAATTCAAGATCATTGGTTGAAATCAAGATCAGCGATTGAAATCAAGGTCATAGGTTGGAATCAAGGTCATAGGTTTAAATCAAAGTCATAGGTTGAAATCAAACTCAGAGGTTGAAATCAACATTGAACACTTTTCCAGATTCTAGAGTGACTATGAAAAAGATGAATAACAGGGATGCCGGGATGATAGTGGGAAAGGGGGCAACAGGTGCGAGTTGGCACCTACTATTTTAGAGGATCAGAATGAACCGAGAAACTAAGACTCCATAATAGCTCTTTGGGACATTTTGCTCCATCTTTTAGCTAGACTTCTTACAATCATATTTGGAGCTCTCTTTTTCAATCATGTGTTACTTATTTTACTAGCTTTACTTAAATAGTTTGTCAAGTGTTACTTATTACTTCGTTGTATTATATTAAAGTCCAAAAAGCAAGCTATTGTTGCCTCTCTAGATTGCTCCCATTGCATTTCTAAATGACCTCCCTTTTTTGGTCTTCTCTAGAAGATAAAATATTTGATGGGCATCTTAATGGAAGATGATTTATCTGGTAAGGTATTAGGCCAAGACTTGTACAGCAGAATTTACAATTGCAAGTAGGGTCAAGACTTGCACAACAGGATGCACAGTTGCAAGTATCAAAGGAAGAATGAACTGTTCTATTTTTCTCTGAATCTTCAAGGTTTGTATTTTCCAGCTTAGATAAGTAGCCCTTACACCAATAGAAACAGTAAGGAAGAATATTCGCCGTGGTGTGTATTGATCTCAATTTCTGAGAAGAATTTTTCAAATCGATATTCATGCGCAATCACATGTGCATGCAAATCTCAGCAAACATATAGAGTATTCAATATGAAATCTGCTGGTATCATTTAAGGGAAACGCCTCTTAGTTTTTTCAACAGCCTTTATTGTACTTAATTATGGTAGTTTATTGATGTCTACAGCTGGCAATACCTTTATGCTTCTACAGATATTCATCATATGATATAAAAGTTCATATACTCTTTCTTATAGGAATAAAGCATATAGGAATACTGAAGCCAAAAGTCAGTAAAATTTAAGATCAACTTGAGGATAATACAAAGCTCAAGCTTCATCAAGACATAGGACTAAGTGCGTTGGACCTATAATAATGCGTTTAGATTACGCTTTGCCCTATCGGTTTCACAAAAAGTGAAGAAAGTCGAATGCTGGACTTTGAAACCTATGAAAATGCATTTATATGTAAAATAGTACTCTTGTGTACCGAAGAATCGTCTCCCTGACCATTAATTTAAACAATTTTTTCAACTCCCCGCCCTTTTTCCAACCCCCATTTATTAATTTTCCAAATGTCAGAGGACGTGAATTTATAATTTGTCCGAAACGCGAACGAAAAACAAAAATCAATTACATTTAATAAAGGAGAACGTGCCCACGTTAGTTGGAATCATCAGGCTAATGATATGATATTGGAATCATCCCAATTATTCCGACTGTCAATTTATTAAACTTTCAAATTTTTTCAGTTTTCAATCTTTCAAGCCCTCCATTTATTAAATTTTTGAGAATATTCTAACCCCCATAATTATTCGATACTCTCCAGTACACAAAGAAACACGATAATGCTTTTTAGTTTGCAAAGCATGCTTCGGTAGGTATGTGCGGATGAGGGCATGGGGGAGGGCGTTGCGCCCCCCCCCCAATACTATCAAAGTCGCAAGAAAGTAGGCCAAAAGACAGCCATGCTGCAAGAGAGTTGGCCACAGTAGTTTCTGCGACCTTTTTTTGTTTTAGTAACAATAGTCGGTCA
>OLMO02000301.1:5106035-5123013 GCA_900291935.2 Cassiopea xamachana
ATATATATATATATATATATATATATATATATATATATATATATATATATATATATATATATATATATATATATATATATATATATATATATATATATATTTCTTTTGTATGCTGTAAAATGATATAAAGCAACTGGGATAATCTTGAAACCGATCTCTATCCGATCTCATGTGAACATGGTCTAAATCATTCAAATCACATATACATTAAATGTGCCTATTCATAGCCTCTTCTAAGAGATCCAACATATGGAGGCGAATTCAAAAGGAGACCTCAATTTTCTATGAGGCTTATTCAGCGCTGTAGAGCCAAATAAAGTAAAAGGCGAATCCGAATACCCAACGCTGGCACCAGCTCTTTTGAAACAGGAGCCAAGAATAACGGGGGACAGGGACTGAGCCCCCTAAAATTTCTATAGAATACCCTTTTTTGGATCTTACATGAAAATATCCTTTTTGAATTTAGAGATAGTTCCTTTCTAGATACAAAATGGGCAGATAAAGTCATTGATTTGTGTACAATGACATCAAAGAGAAAGAAGGACCATTTACTGGAGGGATCAATATACTATATAATATGTAACTAGGTGGGCAATAGTAATAACTGAGTGGGCGACTGCTCCCTAGTTTACATGGTAAGAGAGGTCTTGCCCTTTGTATTTCATTAGCCTTTTCTTCTTATGTGCATTTTAATCCAGTGTTTTCTGTTGCTGAACCTAGTGTTTAACACAGTAAAACCGCAAAAACAGAAAGAAGTCAAAAACCACATTCATTGTTCAACACTAGTTCCAAGAATGCTATATTCATTACTGAAGTACTAAAGTGAATTTTTAGAACTCACCGACATGACATCTATTTATCTCAAAAACTTGCCACTCTCCATCTGCATCTTTTTTGTGATAAAACATGTCGCTATTTACTTCAGCTAATATGAATTTTCCATCGTAAGGGTAGTCAATATCGCCTTCTTTTATAGCTCGCAGACTGCAAGGTCCGCATTGATACAAACCTGGATTAGAAACAAAAGAATTTTATAAATTACTCTATCAACTAGTTACGCACCTTTTTATAAGGATATAGCCAACAATGCAGACTATTTATTGAGCTTCAAACTCATTGAAAATTGAGAACACTTTAAGAATACAAAGCTCAAGGTGTATCAAGACCCCGTTTACACGATATCGGACTCAAATAAATCCGATATGTGTTCATAGCGTGTTGCCCTTCCGTCTTCACGATGACGATAATAAATCTCATATAAAATCAATGCGCACATGAATCCGATGCAGAATGAAAATGGTATCATTTGAACACAAAAATTCGATATGATTTCATCCGTGATTAACAATAAGGCTTCATTTAACAATTGCTCTCAACACCTAGCATGATCTCATTGTCAATCAGGCATGAAATCACTTCGAATTCATGCATCTACATGATACCGCATTCATTCTGTATCGGATTCACGTGGGTATTGGTCGGATTCATTTGAACCCGATGTCGTGTAAACGAGGTTTTGTATGTCTTTTTTTAATGTCTTGTAGGTTAAGCTACTTAATGTGGATGCCACATCTATTGTTCTGTTATCTTCGCATTTTGTTTTAATGATGAACTAATACATCAACAAAGAAATTAATTTGTTCTTTCAAATTTAAGCCTAACAGTGACCTTTGTCCTTCAGGAGGGTAAGAATAATTTGATTGCCAAATAGAAGTAGCCTTAAGAATATCAAGTGTCAGCAAACAGTTAGGTAGTATTCTTGTGAGAAGAAAATTATGTATTTCAATATGTTATCAAATTTATGACATTCTCTTAGATTGCATCATTAAAAGAATTCTAAATCAGCAAAAACTGGCATCATATACCATAACTAGTTTCTTGTGGTGTTGCATCAATAGCTTGCCAGCCACCATAACCTGGCTTGAGATCAGGCCTAGCCATCCAAGCATCATTCCAACAATGAAAGTTCCTGTTTATGAAGAACCGCTTGCAAATGAGGTGAATTTCGTACTTGAATGGCTTTATTTGTTAGTTACCAGGGTCATAGCATAGATAAGACTGCTAAAATTATAGTAAAAAATATCGCATTGAGGCTTATGATTGCATGAGTAGAGTTATTAGAATTTCAAAAATATTTTGCATCAACTCTTGCTGCAAGCTTGCAAGCCCAATTTATGTTTCAATACATTATTTTATCTTTTTATGCTTCAATACATTATTATTTTTCTTTTTTTGCATATGCCATTGATATCTTTCACTATCTTTTGGTCCTCAGCACAAATAGATTGTATAAATGCATATTCTAACTTCTATATTGTGTGCCTCAGAAGTACGTTTGCTAGACAAGTAAATTCTCCAATAATCTCCATCATTCATTCATGTTCACACCCCGATGCCCTCCCTTTTCCACGCCGTGCTCATGCAAATATGCCTTAAAGGCGGAAAATGAGACACAACTCAACTCTATACTATATAGCTCCGTAATTGAATGTTGTAAAGATCTTTTCTTGTCATTTCAAACTTTCTGGATTTCTTTTACCATGCAAAATTCAGGAACTGCGCCACCAACTACAAAGTGGGGGGTTAGTTGAAAAGCGACAGTGATCTCGACATTAGTAGGTACCATCTAGACTTTGCTTTATTATTTATAACAGCTATGCTTAAATCTCTTGCTGTTATCAGGTATATTTGCTTCATCTTCTGCAGAGCAGGAGGGGATTGGGATAAATTTATGCAATAGTTGTAAGAGAAGTAGCCAATTGTAAGCTACCTATGCTAAAAGAGCTTTATAACTGTACAGTGACCGTTACATAGTATTACATGACAGGTAAAGTGCTTGAACAACCAAGTCTTTACTTTTGTTAATTTTTGTCAAATATGACAATCTTTATGTGCTATATAACAACCAAAACTCAGAATTCAAACATATTCCACTCCGCCAAAGCGCTGTACTTAGCATTGAAAGAACTTTGATAAGATATTTAAATCTATCATTGATTCTAAGGTGATTATTTTATATTTTTCTAACGATGTTTGAGAATCAGGCTGGCCTTAGATCTTATGGAGTTCTAGCTTAGAGCCAGCAATGAGAGATTGAGTTTTAAACAACATTTAATGAAGGCTTCTTTGCATGCATCTAGTCCTTCCTACAAGTTCGAAAGAGCACAATTTAAATCATGTTGCAGATCGATAGACTCTTAGAATAGTATGATATTGTAGTGTCATAACCTTACATCAGTTTGCCAAAGGGAAGAATGTACATCATTTATGAAGACAAGAAATAGAATTGAGCCAAGACTAGAGCCTTGAGGGAGACCACAGTTTACATCACTTATACCAGATAAAATACTGTTGACCTAGTAAAACTATCTATGGTTGTTAAGATATGAGGTAGGCAAGTCTTATTCAAGACCACTTGCACCAGTGCTTGAGGTTACTTCAAAGTAGTTCTGTAAAATATCACTTATAGCAATAAATGCTAGACTAAAACAAAAACAATGATATCTGTAGATATTGTAGTCTATTTATTGAATACAGTACGGAATCAATGAAAGATCAGAAAGTGATTTTGATACATACCAAATACTGTCTAATGAAAGGCCTTCCATGACATTGCATTCTTCATCAAGGTAGACATCTTTGCTGATGTTACCGTTTGTGTCATGGGCCGAGTTGAAATTTGTAACAGAACGACATGGAATTCCAATGCATCTTAATACTAAAAAATATCAATTTTAACAGCTATTGCAATTTGCATACCAATTAAATAACAAATGTGTGATGTGAAACTCATCAAAATCGATAATGAACATCGCCAGTCCTTGCAGAAATTTGGAATCTCTTTTTTGTCAATAAGGAATATAAAAAGCTATGACTTCAATCTAAATCAAACTTACCTGTTGTTAGTATGGCACTAAATACCCAGCATTGGCCGTATTTTACGGAGTTCTGTGTGCTCATATATTCCTCAAAAATAGGCGGGCTACTTGTCCAATATGTGGGGGCTTTTCCTCCTTCATAGTTGCCAGACCAATTTCCAACTAGAAGTCCATTATTGTCGCAACTGTTTACCTAGTTCATAAAGAGTAACTTAGGATAGTATAGGACGCAGTGAATATAACGTATTAGTTGCGTATGAGAGCAATGATGATTGTAATTGTGAAAACCAAATTGAGGAAAGACAAAGATGTGCATGTATTCAAAACAAGACTTCCGGTATTACAAGTCGTCCATTTTTGTTGTAATGGCGATAACTTTTGATCTGCGCAAGACATAGAAATTGTTCCTTCTAGAAATTTGAATTGAAATCTTCTGAACATGCTTACAAAATATTTTTCAATTATTCGAAACTATGCGTTATCAGTAGTTCGCAAAGAAAGTACACTATTTCACCAAAGCACACTTCTCGAACGAATTCCCGCAACATTATTGGCAGGAATCATTCGATGGTGATTCCTTTGTTAACCAATCAAGATTTGACACCTTTGTTAACTAGCATACTGACCCCCAACCTAACAAAGTAGTGAAAAGTAGGAAAGAGAAACCTGGCTAGTTTGTTAACATCACTGTTATCACAGATGGAAGCTTTTCAAAAAAGCTCTTCAAGAAGTCTTAAAGACTAGAGGAATCAGAGAGGAAAGCAGAAGGGAGCAAGTGCTCTTCCTGTCTTAGATTTGGTGGAGCAGCAATAATTGCACTTAGTGATTGAAATTGAGAGAATTCAGGTTGTGGAAATCAAGAAAAACAAAATATATAGCAATGACCGTGCCAATGATGATAATGATAAACATGTTCATTTAGTCTATCTAGCATTACTTCTAGATTATCAGCCAAATGAGAACGACTATTTTCTTACCAATGAGGAAAATCTTCTTGCGACTTCAGTTGGAGATTCCCTTCCCAATGGCTTTGTTGCATCAAGTAATTGAAATGCACAGTTAAGTGATACTTCTTCAAACTAGGAAGAGAATCAATCTCATTTCTCTCACTACCTTGAAACTACAATTCAAATGAAATAGTTGATAAATGATGAATGTAACAAATAGGTATCATAACATTGACATTTGGTAAGAAAAACTGAATCCTGGAGCTTTAGCCTTGTAATTTTCTTAAGGTTTCCTTAAGATGTTGGCCTTTTGAGTCTTACTTTCTGACAAATTTTCTTTTCTAAGAAACGTGTATCTTATTTTAGATATGAAAGCACTTTATCCATTGGTAGAAAATAGTTTGAAATAGCCTGCTTATAGATTGCACATTTGAGTCGCAAGTAATTGTAAATTAAACTTAGTTGACCAATTCATTATATCTTTTCTAATATACCATATATATGATAATGTGCATACCTGCCCAAAGTACCATCTTCTTGGATATTGATACTTACTGGTACCTATGTAGACGATACCGTGTTGACGAAGAACATATTCCTTCCGGCTTTCATCCTCTTTCATGTAAACATCGTCAACTAGAAAGCAATTATTGAAGATATTTAGTTATAAAGAGATTTAGAGATGCCTGAGCACACCTAAGGAAGGGTTGAGCAATGCTTCTACTAAAGGAACATTGTTTACTTATAAATTTCCATTAAAATAAGTAAGTCCTAGGGTGTATGGAACTTGCTTGTACAAGCATGCTAAAATCTTTCAACTACTTTCAAATCTCAACTACTACTCAACTTCAATTCTTCTCACATTTCCACTGTTACCAAATTTCAACTACATTCAAATCTCAACGAACATTCAAATCTCAACGAACATTCAAATCTCGACTACTACTAAATTTCACCTACTTGCTGCATTGTGCGTTTAACCCAGTGGAAGTCTTGATCTTGCTTCAGGGCCTAGTTTTTTGACTTCTAATTTAACAACCACTAGCACTAGGTTTTAACTACTTTCAAGCTTCGGAAGTTTGAAAGTAGTTGGAGTTTAGCAGTTGTTGCAAACTGAGAGCAGTTGAAATTTGAAAGTGGTTGAGAGTTAGTAGTAGTTGAGATTTCAAAATAGCTGAAATTGGAAAATAGTTGAAATTTGAAAGAGTTTGAAATTTGAAAGCAGTTGAAATTTGTAAATATGAGGCATATATTTGTAAATATATAGGGCGGGCATTACACTCCACACGTCAACCTTACACATACACTTTCTTGAGTATTTAGAATTGCAGTAGTTGTTTGGCTCATGAACCAGATATAATTCCCACTGGATTTCAGTTATATCATCCTTATGTTGATGTAAACAATAGCTTTTTCTGTTGTACATACCTTTGTTCCAAGGGTTAAACAGAATGAAAAGTGGATTGTTATGGGTGTAGATTACGCCATCATCATCTTCGATGCTCATTTCATATTTTGCTACCAAAGCATCAGATGGACAATTCACTTCAACATGTATTACTTTGTCCTCAACTCCTAGAATTTTGTAGGCCCAAATCTCATCAAATGAATCCAGTTCATTTGCTCTTTGAATTGTCACACAAGATTTATCGAATTCCTTAGGATTTTTTCCAGTTTTCAGGGTAATATAGAACGAATCGTTTTCGCGATGCATTGGTCTAGCCAAGTGAATGTCCAGAAAAATGGATTGACCTCTTCGCACCACAAAGTGGGTTGTTATAAATTTGATTGTGTTGTGAAGTGGTCTGTTCTTCTCATCTAACTGATCTACCTTCACAATTGGCATCACTAGAAAATAAGAGGATCCAGATTTTTCACAGAATCATGGTGACTGTGGATTGAGTTAGAGAGTGAAACAATTACCATAGTATATTACGTGCTGTCCAACCAACGCTTGTCAGATTCTTCCTGGCAACATAAATCTAGGTTTTATGTCTTAGCATGGCAGTATGAAAACCACAGAAAAGAAAACTTCACTTTTGCAATGGGAATGCTAGATCAGTTGTTGATGTTTATCCCAAATAAAGACTACAGGCGGGAAATGTTACATTTGAAACAATTGGAGAAAGCAAAAAATAGATTTCAAACCGTAATGATTTCAAACCGTACCGTAATCACCGGCAAAGAAACACGAATTATTCATGCTTTGTTTAACATTACTAAGTGTTGATGATTAAATCATGTTTCACTAGGCAAAAACTGAAGTGCCCTCCAGCCACATATTTAGATCACTTTGCACCTGATCGCGTTCATTTATAGCCAAAAAATGCATGGACATGAATCATTTCGGCCGTTCTGGCATACGCAAAATTAAAGCAGGACTTCTTCCCATCATATTAGGTATCGATCCTAATATTTCAAAATTTTGATTTAGATTGTTTTCTTCCCTTACACTCTTCAAATGCTTTTAAAGTATTGCCTGTTTATTATTTTGTAGACCAGAATCTATCAATGAAAACTTGAATTTTGGATATTCGGTCATTACTTGATTCAGGGGCAGACTGCCCGGTCGGGCAATTCAGGCATATGCCCGAAGGACCGGTTGCATTAGGTAAAGAAAACGTTAAATTCTGAATGTGTAGAACTTCAAAATGTATATATGAAGGAACCGGCATTAAAACTGTGGATTTATCAGAAATTTGCAGTCTTTTTCAATACCTCTGCCCACCGATTTACGCTTTCTAAAACTCATGGGCCGGTTTAGTTGCAGTGTGCCCGGGTCGAAAAAGTTAGCCAGTCCACCTCTGATTTGATTCTTTATACTCTGATGTGTGTTTTAGACGAAAAAATACTTTCAGCTTGCATCTACCACTTTATTTATTTCACTCAGGGGTTGCACCAGAAGTTTTCTGACAGGGGGGTTGACTGTTAAGACTGTGGGACTAAGATCTAGTTAACAGAGTACTAGAGTTATTTATATAACTATAGACTTCCTCTGAAAGAAAGTGACTCTGAGCCATAACGTTTATTGATCCTTGGAAGTTTACAGAGGTCTTTGGTTTTTAGGTCGTACGTTATTTCTTTCCTCTCGTGGAATTCCCATAGATATGACGGGTTCAATTTTTTTATTGACTTGTATATTTCAGTCATTAATTTTTGGGGATTTTTGACATGAACAGTTAGGCTGTTATCTCTGCTTAATAATAGTTGGAAAGAGGAATCATATTCCTGGTAGAGTACTCGCAGACAACGTTTATGTGTTCTGTTTATTTCAACGTTTGCAGCATCACTACAAAAAAGCCACACCAGAGGGCAATAGTTAAAATTCAATAGGATTATGGTGTTACAGATTTATTTTGCTTGATCCGGGGAGAGATATGAATTCAACCTAGCAAAGGCGCTGACTTTCTGATTAACTTTTACACAAAGTTCGTGTATGTGTTTGTTTAACTTGAGCTTGTTATCAATCTGTATCCCTAGGAGTTTCACTGTGTGTGTAGCAGGTAATTTTTTTCCTCCTATGTTAAGGCGTAGGTACCTTTGATCACTTAGACCAAGGAACATGATCTGGAATTTTCAGGATTTGCTATCATTCCAATTTTTGCAAACCAGTCTAATAGAAGACTTAGGTCATTTTCCAATTTAATTACAATTTCTTGTATCGTATTACCACATGCAAATATGGTATTATCGTCAGCAAAATTGCATATCTCGGATATTAGGCTCATGAGGAATAAGTCATTTATAAAGGTGTTAAAAAGTAATGGACCCAGGACAGAGCCCTGGGGGACACCTATCTTTATTTTTTCCGTCTACTCTTACATGAACCTATTTTTACCCTCTGGTATCGGCTTTGCAAGAAACTAAATATGAGTTGAAGGCTGTCATTATTAAATCCATATGCCTCTAATTTCGCTATTAGGAGGTCATGCGGCAGGCAGTCATAGGCTTTTGATAGGTTCATTAGTATAGTTCCTACAATTCCTGATGAGTCTAAGCATCGTCTCCATAATTCTATATTCCATATTTCCCGGTTATTTTTACATTGCGTTGTGCGCCTCGAATTGATTTCTTTTCTTTATTTGCTAAGCCTCATGTCACTGCTAGCGTACATATGGCAACTTAGTTTTCATGCACAGCACTGTGTCAAGAATTTACGTTCTTTTTTCATAAGAATACCTAGTTTTGTACCAACTACCAATATTCTTAAATCTTTTTCATTTTGAACCTATGATCATTCTTAAATTACTCTTAAGTCCCATTGACATCACTCAAATCTCTGCTGATGTCTTACTTTGTCACAAAGCATAGCAGAAATGGAACAGAATAATAAATATTGTATTTATAGTACAAACGTTAAACTGAAAGCAGAAATAAAATAGCTCGAAACGGAAAGATGGCGCTTGTGCCTTTTATTATTCTTAACTTATTCATATGTTTCAGCGATTCTGAGTATTGAAACTCTAACAACTTTTGTTCCTATAAAAAAGAGAGTCATGCGACACCATAGAAGTTGTATGTACGCTTTATGAATTACCTTTGTTCTCAAATTCCACTGATATTCGTCCATCACCCTCATCTGTTGCCAACCATCGGTTGCAATGAAATCGATATTTTTGATTGTTTTTTTTGTCAAATACTTCAACCTGTGGTCCAATAATTATCATAGAGATTGTGGAAACCTACTTCGTGTTACACCTACAGAAGAATACTTTCACACTTCAAAGGCTCCCTAGGCAGTCTACAATAAACATGACAGTATATTCTCGAAGCTACATTTTCAAACCCTGCTTAGCAAATACCTATCCTTATTCAGGCCTCTCTGGTAGTCAGGACAATGCAATCTCCGAAGAGAATTATCAACTCTACCACCTTTAATAAGCACTGCAAAATGTTAAAGCTCTTGTGAAGCGGAGGATTTTATACCCATCACTGCTCTTACAGCCTAATGCCTGAATCTCATTTTTGCACAAAATACATGCAACTGGAGTTTTAGAGAGAATGCAAGGCATTGCTAAGCACGAAAGATGATGTCCAGATTTGATCAGGGAGTAGCAACACCAATGCAACAAAGTGAAGTTGAATAATTTTTATCAAGTGGTGTTGGTGTGCATTGGATCAGCTCACGCTCAGTTTTCTTTAAATGCTGAAAGAGCTTTACTACCATGACAGCAAAAGATACTAACTTCTGGAACTGTGATAATAATGCAAGCACCTTAGAATGTCTTCTGTCACTAAAGAGAAAGATAGGGACGGCCATGTAATAAGAAGTCAAAGCAGCCATGTGTTTCTCTTCACTTAGGCCCTTTGGTAAATGTACTGCAACACAAAGTACCCACATGTAGACTACCATATTCATTGAAGTTTGCAGTTATTAGTGTAGTGGTGTGCTTGATTTAGGCTAAGGATAGTTACCAATCAAGCTAAAAATATTAGAGGTTTGGAATGACGTCAATTTAAGTGCCAGTATTACCTTATTTGGATGCCATCCTGGAAAGATACCTGAACCATCGTGTCGTAGGTTGATCTTTGAAATGAATCCAATCTCGTTGTTAATGGTAATGTTGAATTCATCAGTACTAAAAATTGTGACTATAATTAAGTAGAAAATTTTGGCAGATGATCGTCCTTCTTTGACAGAACTCAGTAAAATCAATTTTTATCCAACTCATATTCCCATTCTACTCTATATTTAATTGGAATAAATCTAAGAAACCTTGGTTCTCAAATCGACATTGAAATGCTATAGGCAGTAACAAAGTAGGAAGTTTTTTCTGCTTACCATTTGGTTGTATTTCACAGCTTGGGCTACTATAAGAGATAATTTCACCTCCAGTTGAACCATTGAACTATTTATATAATAACCCTTTTGTTAGGAAGTGGTATGGGTGCTAATCTTGGCCCCAGACTCTTTAGTATAATATCCGCTTTACACGGTTTTATAAGACATGTATGCCACGTATAGTGTAAAAAGAGAGATGATTTCAGTATCGCTAGAGTAGGAAGCTATGAAGTATTTGCTTTGTATATTTTGTCGATGTCGGGAGCATAGTCTTTCCTTTTAGACCAATTCTTTGTGTTCTAACTAAGCTTCACAACACCTTTGTTTTTGCTGCGTACCAACCACGGGGAACTTCCTGCACGTATTGGGGTCGCTATATCGTATAGGAACGGATATCAAAAGTTGGACGTAGAAACCTTTTTTCGCATAGTGAATATGTAGTATTGAATCATTTGTGGGAAGATTTTAGAGAGGTGGCTACGGTTCTAGAAAAGACAAAAAGGACATTTTCTCGTCGAAATACAGTTTGGGACTGAAATGTTGAGCAGCAGTAGCGATCGATTACGCCGGCTCTTGCTCTTGTCATAAAATCAGAGAGGATTGAGTTTGCTTTTTAGGGCATTCACATAGCGAATAGTTCTGCATGTCTTGGAGAAGATTTTAGAAAATTGGTTGCGGTTGTAGGAGAGACAAAATGGATACTTTCCCGTCGATATACACTTTGGAAATGAACAGCAGCAGCGATCACCTAGGCCGGTTCTCGTCAACAATCAATAAGAATGAATATGCTTTTAACGAAAGCCAGAAACACAGACTATTCAAATGTGCTGCAGAAAAATGCTTCAGTTCAGGTCTGTTTACACATAGAAAGTAATGCTACATTGAAGGTATCCAAGGTGGAAGGAGCAGCCAGCGATATCAACTAGAAAAACTGAATTTCTTCAAAAATCAATAAACACCGAATTGAAATTACTGTTGTTACTTTCTTACTTAGTTTAGCTAATTTCAATTCAATTTATTTATTTTTAATAAGAACATTAAAATGTTTCTCAGGCCAAGGGGAAAAGAGCATGGAGCAGATTTATTCAACTATGATGATGGGAGAGTAGATATAAGGCGAAGTATATTATCAAGGAAGAGAATTTTAATAAAGTACATTCAACTGTATTTCATAGATCTAGCCACAACTTACTTACTTCGACTACGATTGACAGTTCTGGTCAAAACAAGTAAAACAAGCTCTCGTACCTAGCCTACTTAAAATGATTTCTGAAAGCAAATAACAACCACTCTATCTTGTAGTGGAACTGCTGTTTATCAACTCTAGATGCTTAGATTACTCCTTATATAATTTCTCTTTGATTTGAATAAATAATAAATATGTTCAATGTGCTTTTCCATACATTCCTTTGTGGATTCCATAATCAGTACGTGCAATGGCTGCACCCAAGGCAGCCATATTAGTTACACATTCTGCACCGAGAGAACAATAGAGTTATTATTCCAGACCTTAATATACAGTTCAATGTGTTGAACACAGGAGCTTTTATGGAATAGCCTCGTTTTGGAAAAATCATTTCGTAGAATAGACCTGTTTGCATAGCCCAAAGCTACTTTCTAAGCAGGTGGAACAGCAACAAAAATATGTGAATAGAAGAAAGATATTTCAGCTTATTTTTCCTCTTTATACTAAATCACAAAGTGTGACCCTCTTTATTGTAAATCTCGAAAGTAAAAACCATGCTTTAGAGTCCAGAGATCTAGACTTCTTACTTGAAATCATTTGTCTGAAAACATCAGAGAAGTAAGTCGTGCTGGGTTCAAATGTTTTATCTTGGTGACAATATCTTTTATTCGTCAATCTAAAATATATAAAATGAATATCATCGCACCTGCCTGCTTCAAATAGCTGTTTTCCGCTTGTATTGTCTTTTAATTCAATTTCTTCACTCGATTCGTTGATTCCAATCAATATGATGAATACTCTGGCATCAGTACCTGCTGCAAATCTTCCACTTGTTGATACAATGATCTTGTACTCGTTCCCTAAGAAAATAATCATGACAAGGCTCCATTGCATGTACCTATGTATTTGCCTATATACGTAATGATATAGAATTCGATATCACTGTTAACACTCATAGAAACCTACTTTTCCATCATTGTAGATATCTCTATGTGAAGTACTTTTGAAGAAACATACCCAAACACATAAAAAATCAGTAATTTGAGTTAGGAGTCGATAGCAATCTCTATAGCCATGAAAAGAAACTTAGCCTTGTAGTTTGCAGCATATCTGGGGCGCAGCTAAAGGGGTCTAGGGAGTCTAGACCCCGGCCCTTTTCAACAAAAGAGCAAAAGTACCAATTTTCGAAGTGGGCCTTTCTCAAAAATGTAAAAGGTGTTATCCTAGAAATTTTCCGGAGCCTCTCCTCCTGGCCCCTTCCTTTCTTTCCATGAGTAAGATTGGGGATGAGGCTTAATCGACTTCAGTATGAAGTTCAGAATAACAAGGCAATTAAGACCTACCGTAGTACTTCTTTCGATTATGAATCTAAAAATCAGTGTTCTAAGAACGTATATCTTTAAAAAGGTTTTAGTGTGCCCTTTCTCGTGGATTGGGACCCTGCCTTCAAATAATGAATATACATTGAAGACTTGTATGAATCATTTTGCTGTCAAGGACTTCGAACAAGGTTAATATGTTTCTAGCGTAAGACTTCGATGACCATCAGATTGCAACAGATAGTAAGCAACAGAGATAGAAATTTAAATTGTGTAAGTTGGAAGATCAGTTTACCTTCTTCATCCATATTTTGCTCTCACAGAATTTCTAAAATTGAAAAATAACATGAATGTGCGAGATACAGATTTTGTTGTATTTAGCGTAGACAAAAAGAACCAGTACATATTTTGCTACGTTTGAATTAGAATTCACATCCAGCAGGTAGTCCTATTATATCTCCTAGACAGTACAGGTCAGTTTAAGTACTGAATAGAATAAGATGAAACTATTGCTCCAATGAAGAAAGCTATGCAATTCAAAATACATAGTCATATTCAAGGTAGATATATGCAAGATGTATATTCAACACATACATACTGCAATCAATAGGTCTGAGTTGTCCATTCACTATCCGACAAGCAGAGATCACACATACTCAAGTAAACATGCTTGCCTTTGTAAACTCATTTGTGGTAGGCATAATGTAGTGGTATTTAACTAATGTTCCGCGAGAAGTTGCACAAATGCCATTGTTAATGCAGTGTAGGGGGCCGGAAGATATTTAGAGGGGTCATCAGATCTTTTTGGGCTTCAATGGGTGGTTCACCAAAAATAAAGTCACAACAAGGATGGGCCATTAAAAATCATCATCAAAACTGTTATTTACATCGCCTGCAACATTCTCCAAACTGTTATTTACATTGTCTGCAACATTCTTCAGTTTTATGCAAAATATCAGTTATTGTACACAGGTTCAGTTTCAATGTCACTATCTTAGTAATCACTGCTGTAATCACTACCATCACCATTATCATATGTAGTTTTTCTCACTTTGGCAAATGCTGCCTCGTGTTTTGTCTGGACCCCCCTGTGTTCCTTTTCTTTGCTGTGTTTTCTCTTTTATTAAGTCCAAATTTTCTCTTTATTAAGTGACCTTCAATACACACTTTCCTAGGGGAAGCTCATGTTCAGGCTTATGGAGCATTGCCTTAAAGCTATGATAAATCACAGTCCTTAAAAGATTCGGGGTTGACTTCATACCTGTTTATTTCCAGCTGAATGCAAATAATTATAGATGGATCATATACAATATTGCTGAAGTAGTTACTCAGGAACATTTTACTACGTTTTCACATATGAGGACAGGTGGGCCATGAAAAATTACAGCTTCAAAACGAAGAGGTCCTTAAAATTCTCAGAGGGGAAATTGTGGGGTTATCATAAACTTTGGTACCGATTAAAATATCTTCTAGCCCCCTATCCAACATTAATGATGACTTGTCCCTTACATATGGCAATTTTGAAATGTCCGGTACAGATATGCAAGAAGGGGATCCATGAGCCACTGGACTGATGGTTCCACTCAAGCAAAAAGGCTGAAAATGACTGCCATAATGTATAAGTCCAGGAGATTTATTATTTACTGTTTGAATAAAAAATTGCATTTTATAAAGCCTTGTTGCCTCGGTTTGCTTTATATTGGGTCTTGGAAGTCATATACACACCTCGATATACATGCTTGCTTTTGTTAGTTTGTTTCTGCATTACTTTGTCTAAAGGACTCCCAGTGTTTGGGAAGTGAAACACTTCTTTAACTATGGAAAAGCTACTCTCTTATCAGAAGTAACAGATATAGTCAAATGGGTTGCGCCTAGCTTCAAAGCTTGCACTTGCCTATCAAAAATTTTACGTCTAGGTCTAATTAAGAAGCGACACAAGTGATCAACCCTATTCGATATTTTCTCCTTTCATGCAAAGCCGAAGACTAACTATAATGAACGTGAAGCACAGAAAACATTGTGAAGCATTACAAACTAACTAACAAATATATACAAAAGTCAATTTCATGAATCATGATTATATGTGTCATCTAAGGCTGCCATGCAACATTTAGGTCCCAGATCTCAGTACTTGACAATGAATCACTAAGTCAACACATACTAATAACACTCCACATGACATATGAGACACAATTTGTTTTTGTCTTACAGTCCATGTCCTTGAGAAATAAATATCATGTCCTAGCAACAACTCTTTTTGTCTCTTTTGCTACAGCCATCCATGGCAAGCATAAGTAAGCAATCTCAAAGAAATGTCCCTTTGGAACTTAAGCACAGTGCACATAGGGCTCATTTGGCTAGGCCGTGGAAAATTGGAGTCAAAATGGGTAAGCCCAAACATTTCGCAATATGAAAAGTTTAATATCCCTTAATACTGGAGTATGTAGTTTGCAGCTTTGCTTACCGCTCAATAGCCCATGGATGGCGCTACCGGGAAGTTTGGGAGCTGTATCCCATTACAACTTCACTGAGCCCCTCGTCGGTACCTAGCTTTCTATGCTCTGGGGGCACTTTCATAACATTTATGACTTTTCATTTCGTTTTTTAGCCAATACTCTAGATTTCGTCGGTTAAAACTTTTTGACATTGCTCTCTGTCGATACCTTGGCAGCAATTTTTTTCTGTCGCCATCACTGCAGTAAACTTTCTATCAAATAGTGGTATGCTGGATTAGTGCCTCCTTAGTTAGGGCGACAGAAGAAGACAAGTTAGAAACAGAGACAGACAACAGAGGCAAGGTGAATGTGTGTGTGTATACATTATATACATATAAATATATATATATATGCATATATATATATATATATATATATATATATATATATATATATATATATATATATATATATATATATATATACAACGTAGGCGGTTGCTCATCGTCTTCACATAGATCAAGGGCGTAGAGTGAAAGAAGTCCCAAAAGCTGACAAGAGAATGTATTTTGAAGACACTTTTAAAACTGACAGCCTAACAGGTGAAAAGGAGAAACATAAAGAAAAGACGATGCAAAGATACTTTTGAAGCCACAAATTCGATGCTGTAATGCTTTATTTTGTTGATAAATTTAATGTCAATGTGACGTCATTATTCATCACAGCACAAATTCCAAATTATCACTGTACAATTCTGTTTCACAACCGCACAAATTGGTCACCACTTCACCTTAGCTTATTGCCTGGTATGCAAAACAGGAGAGGGGGCTTATCCAAAAGCTTACCTTTGCGTTCAGGAGGAGGGACCTTCTACAAATATTTTTCGTACTCAATGCGACTGCATCAATGCCACCAAACCACACAAATACGACGATAGACTTTTTCGCTCGCAGTTTTTAATGATAAGAAAGTCAGTAATGCATCTGGATTTGAAGATTTAAAACACAAATTGTTGATTAATTGCAGTCAATAAGAGAACAAATATACCACTCTAAGAAAATGAGTGGTGGGGAGCAGCTGTTTAATCAACGCCCGAAAATCGCGAATTTTCTTAATTTGCTTGTTTGACTTTATTTAAAAACAGGTTGAAAGTGGCCAAGCATTGAAAACTAAAGCCTGGTTTCCATATAACTTTTTATTGTCGGCGACTCACCGGCGACCCACAGGCGACATTGCTACTGAAGCATGTTTCCATATACTTTTTCACTCACTGGCGACCCACCAGCGATGAGCTCTCCTCCGTAGAGAATTTCATAATGAAGCTGAAATGAAAGTCATTTTTAGTTTAAATAGTCTGTTGATACTGCAGAAATTTACCACAGCACGAAAAAGCGGCAACATAATTTTGACATACTGAAAGCTTTTTTCGTC
>OLMO02000301.1:5133412-5159182 GCA_900291935.2 Cassiopea xamachana
ATCCGACGTTTTCATACTCTGATGAGTGTCGGACGAAAAAAGCTTTCAGTATGTCAAAATTATGTTGCCGCTTTTTCGTGCTGTGGTTCATTTTTAGTTGTATTTAACTCAATTAAACTTCTTAAATAAACTTCTGAAACTGCCGGCGACCCACCGGTGACCTATCGCAGTCATGTTGCCATATAAATTTCTCGAGGTCGCCTGCACCGCAATGGAAAAAACGTTGAACAAGTTTCAACTTTTCTTCGATGTCTGCGGTGGGTCGCCGCCAGTTGAAATGAAGTGTTTCAATTAAGGAATTCAATGTCGCTTGTGAGTCGCCCGTGAGTCGCCGGTGGGTCGCTGGCACTAGAAAGTTATATGGAAATCAGGTTCAATTGAAATTTAAATTCTAAAGTACATGCTCTATCTGGAGGGGGACGGGCGATCTAGAAAGCTTATGTGTGCTCATGTTTGCATGTAGGAGCGAGAGAGTTCGAAATATCTTGGTCTGGTAAACATACACCACTCAAAATAATTTGCTTCCTTCAGAATACCCAACCTATTCTGCCAGAGTCATAAGAAGTGGAGAAAATTAAAGGGGCATTATTGGTGGGATGTGAAACCAAAATCTGCCTACGAAAAGATTTCCCTGAGTCAAATTTGCAGATAGAGAGAACTTCCTTGGAGTTTTATCAATAAAGCCTGTGACATTGACTTTTATATTATTTAAGAACCGATTAATCTAATACCCATGCATGACAACAACAAGCTAGGAAATAGTTGAGAAAGTTGAGCAGCTCCTGCATGAGTATGGTTTTGATTTGAGTAGACTTGCATGCTTACCTATAACAATATTAATATAATTATCCTTACTACAAGAGTTACATTTTGATAAGAAAATCACAAAAAGAATTATAATGAAAGCCATGAACATCTCTTTTCGATCCAGCTATTACATTTTCTGTCGTCGAAACAAGCCTTGGACTAATCCTGAACTTTTAACCATTTAGTTTCCCTTTTCCTTGCTCGCTTACTTCCACTGTTTTTTGTTTCATTTTGTGTTATGCTCTATACAAGCAAGCCAATTTTACACTGCCATGTACTTGAGCGGTGTATTATTGTATTTAGTTATTGATACATTCAAATGAGAAGTTTAAAAAAAATAATCACTTTATTTAACATTGGCGCTAAACATAGCTACGTTACAGTAAAATATAAGCTAATCTAGGCCAACTTCTAAAACTATTAAACCGCAAACCATTAGCAGAACTAAAGAAAATACGTAAGTGTCTACTGATTGTGTTTCTAATATATTTCGCGAACATAACGGTGCTGGTGCCAAGATACGTGCAAAAATAAAATCTTTGCATCCAAATTCATCATTTGCACGCTTCCACTCTATTCTTTATCAGCAATCTGTGTTCAAAAGTTTTGAACTTAGATAGTGTACTAAAGTTATTCACAATGACAGGAATTATATTAGAGGCCATGCTCTTAACTATTGTCAGGTTAGCCAATTGTTGGAAGATACTGATAATACGTTCGCCAATCTTCCATTCTACACGGAAGTACGCTGGTTGACATGTCACAAAGTGTTGAGGAGATTTTATTGCTTGCTGAGGGAAGACGAAATTTTATTTCTGGAGATGAAAGGCCAAAACACAGATGAAATGAAAGATGAAAGTTAGCAGCAAGATCTTGCTTTTGCTGCTGATATTACTGCTCATTTGAGTGATCCTAATTTGAAATTGCAAAGTAAAAGAAGAGTCATAACTGAATTGTATGTTGACATTTAGTGCTTTATATGTAAACTAGGCTTATGGAGGGCACAGCTTGCACACGATAATTTATTTCATTTTAGTGAATGCAAAAAGCTGAAAAAAACTGCTAGTACTGATCATAGCATTTTTTAAGAGAATTTCACTGGGCGACAGAACCCCTTGCAGTTAAAATGTAGAAAGGTGTGCATTTCTACCAGGAACCACGCTGTATAGAGCCAGCATCTTTAAGGTCACAGATTGAAGAAACTTGCGGTACTCAAAACAATTACCCTAGAGATTTCTTTAGCTTCGAATATTTTTTACTGCAAACAATCAAGAATTATGAACCTAGTTTCAGTCATTGCAGTCATGTTCACAATAAGTGTGTTTAGGCCATGTAAAGCGTATACTGTAGGTCGCATAAAGGGGATTTCGTTGAAACCTAGTCTCATTGGACATTACAGTAGAGGTTGGGGTCTGCGGGATCGCCCTCAGAAAAATTTTTCAACACCTTTTTGAACGTCGGAGAACGCCTTCTTGCAAAAAAGGCTTTTTTCATCGTTTATCTTTATTTTGAGAAGGAAATACGCCTCACTGTGCAAAGTTTGAGTTAGGATACGACCTTCTTATTATGAGCTATCCTTATCTCACAAAAACAATAGGAAAATATTTTGAAAACGTAGCACCCAGTGAAATATTTTTTAGGCTCAAGAATTTTGTTAGCAAGATGAAATCCAAAAGTCTCTGGTCTATACTATCCACTTTGCTAGTTAATGATGTTGGAGGCAAGAAAAACTTAAATGTCAAGTTCTTCTCTATTGTTAATTATAATCTCAGTGCTGCTTGTGAACTTTCCTCTAGTCTTCTCGCCCAGTGTTCAATATTTCTGCTTACTGGGCAGCAATTGGTCGTCTAGTCCTACCATTGAAAAATGCTATGATCAAAGTATTTTTAAGAAATCTTCACTACGGGGGCTAAGTTAAGAAAGGCTTCCATTTCCTAAGAGTTCACACAATAGTCCTTCGGATACACCTTTTTTATTTTATATAAACAGTTTCTTGGGCTAGTACTGGAACTTCATTAACTTTTTCACGAGCTCAGAAGTAAAAATTTCTTATCAAAACTTTTGAGGTACAATGCTTTGCGCATTCACATTAGAGGAAAGTGAAAAAGAGGAAATCGTGATATTATGTGTAGACCTAAAATTTTGCAATATCCTAGTAAATAGCTGAAGCTAAGTCGCTAGTGGGTAGCCAACATAGCATGCATGACATTGCAAACACAGATAATTCGAATCTTTACTACACATATTCCTAAACACTTTCTTAGGTCTCAAAAATCAAATACTGAACTTTCTCAACTTTTTGAGCAGTCGAGTACAACTCTCTTATAAACAAAAAAACATCCCTTTTCTCGTCTTATTTGAAATTAACATTACATTTCCAGAAGAAACGTGTGATGCACTGCAATAATTTCGTTTACTAAAATAGCTTGTAGATGAGGAGAAATAGAAGATTACACAAAGTGGCCCATTTTGCCCCGCCCCACCCACCCCACCTCTTAGGCTTTTAGAAAAAAGTCCCTGTTTCTGACCCTCCCTGATTTTCCCCGAATCTCTCTGACTTTCACCGACCCTCTCATACCTGCCCAACGTTCGACACTTTTCCCTTCTGATCAAGCTAGTTATTACAAATCGCAAGGCTAAACGTATAAGATATGTCCTTTGAAAAGTCTTTGCAATCCACTGGCTCGACACTTATCGCGTAGAATTGTCCTTTACATGTAATATCACAATTGCGATTAAAAATCATATTTCTCAAGGAGATTTAAGAAGATTTTTATAAATTGGATAGTAATTAAGAGTTTCTAAGGAATTTTGATGATATATGTATTTTCTTTAAGGAGTTTTACGGATTTTCAGGAGTTGTGGGAACCGTATTATAGCGTCAGTAGATTGCAAGGACTATTCCTGTCAGAAAAGTTCCTAGTCCTATGAAAATTCTCCACTTCCACCAGCTCCTATATCTACATTCACAAGAACAAGAAGCTTTCATTTCATTTTCATATAGTTTACGGAGGGTGGCCCTTCAGCATAATGCTGGTTTCCAAGGGGGCCTCCATTTACTTTACAATCAACTTTGCAGTTTGGTACTTAAAAACTAAGTTAAAACATATAATGAATAAAAAATACCGAAATACAAAAGTCATTAACAATTTAATAAAGAAAAAAAATATATATATATAATAACAAGAAAGACGAAAAGAAAAGAAAGCCTTATTTCAGTTTTGCTTTAAAAACCTTTAGGGAAGATGCCTGCTTAATTTCAAATGGAAGGCAATTCCATGATTTTACACCTCTGTAGGAAAAGCACTTCTGCCCATTTGTTGTTGTTTTCTTTGGCAGTTGTAGGTCTGTACTGGTATTTCTCAGAGCCAGCAGATGACTTTCAGAATTTCTTATAAACAAATTTGACAAATACCCTGGTGCAAGACCATAAAGGGCCTTGAAAAATAGTGTTAATTTCAGTGTCGATCAAATCAAAGCTGCTCTAATAGAAGCACAAACATTGAAAACAAATATAGAATCATGATTGTAAACTCAAATACCAAATAAAGTTACAAGAATCAATCTATTTGAAACATCATTTACATTACATGTCATTTTTACAATTGAAAATGGACGTCACAAGATTTCATAAAGCATTTTCCCATACGGCAGAGAAAACAGTAACCTTGTTTAGTTTGGTGGATTGTCTTTCAAGGAATATCTAGCTGCAAAAACCAGTTTGCAATCCTCTGTCCTTTTGACTTCTTTCAAGGCTAATAGAACACTACATATAATATGAACAACACTAAAACACGCACTCAACAATAGCTGTACACTGGGATTATCTACATATACATTTGCACATTAATCATTTATCAACTGGATAAGCATATTCAATAATTCTACATAAATTGAAAAAATACATTGACGGTGAAACAAAAGTCAGCAACTGTTCAAGTTAAAAAGAATTTTTTTAAACTAGTGGGTAACTAGCTTTTGTAGCAATACCACATTGGTTATGCTTGTTTCTTGACATCATGATGTAACCATCCAATCCCCAGCCATTTCCCCAGCTGCAATAAACGATAGTGTGTGGGTGTGAAAAAATAGGCTTAAATACAAAGATTTTAAGTGATCATTTAAACCATGCCTACTACTTTAAAGCAATAATTCACAAATGCTATCAGGGTTATACAGCCTTTGTGATAAAGATTCCCTAGACTTTCAACTAAAAACCATAATTGTCCACTGACATTTTCTGGAAAACAGCCTTGTCCCTTAACTTCTTGAATCAACATCCAGCCCTTGGAAGCTGGTAGACACTATTTTTAGCACTGTGAGGGGGCGCAAATGAGGAGATGTTGAGGTGTCACAACCCCCATAATGTAAAAACCCGGTTCAGCCCGGTCCCGTTCTGGCACATATATTGAATCTCAGTTTATCACACTCAAAACCAGTCGCATTTTTTCTGCTAGCACTTTGCTGTATTCCAGTAAGACATATAGTGAATTTACTTTATAGGAAGGAATAATTTAGGGTTGATATCTGAGGGGCCATCATGTAAAAAATTAAAAATGAAACAAAATGAAATGGTGACCGGATACAGAATTGATCTGGTCCGGTCCCAACCAGCCCTGCTGTGTTTCAACTAAGATCATCCACTTCACCATCATTGTCAACACGACACAAGGGCATAAACTTTTCTCATTTCATGGACGAAGCAACTGGGTCACGAAATTATTTTTCGTTATACCTTCTATTAATTTTACAATGTGTATTTGTGTCTTCTATTGGAACAAATTATTGTCGTCTTTTTGCGTCTGATTTCTGATATAACTGGCTTGAGAAATTCTGGAAGTATTATCATTATATATCTATTGACACAAATGTGTACCATGCAAACGCTCAAGATTCTTAACCTGATTTCTATATCTGTGCCCCCATTCCAGTTCAGCTGTCAATGGGCCTGTGTTCTGCAAAGCCTACAGCTGCATAAACAGTACAAGCCCGCAAAAAAGAACCTAGATTTTCCTTGGGAAGCCTGGATATGTTATTAAGCAATGAGTTGGTATTTTCAAGTCCAGCCTGTAAGGTTCTTAACTAGGTTCTTATATATCAGTCTTTCTTAAATAGTGGATATTGCAAAAAGCAAACTGAGAGCCACTGCTCTATAAAGTATATGCCTTGCACAAATTAACACTGTTTCCAGTACAAGATTTTTTGACACTTCTAGAGAATGTCTTTTGGTCAGAATTCTTGTTTAATATTTTTGTTATCTGTTGTGTGACTGAAAAATTGTGAAAAAGTTTTACGGATTCTTGTAGTCTTTAAATAGTGCGTGGCTTTGTTTTCTGTAGAAAATCAATTGCTACACAAACAGCCTATCAAAATTTCTACTCTTGACTTTTTAAATTACACAATACGAACCCCCCGGGCGTAAAAGATGAAGTTTTAGCTTCAAGGTTCTTATAAATGCACGTTCTTTTGTGCGGGTTTCTACTGTATCACTCTTTCATTATTTATTTCTTTTTTTGAAAATAGAGAAGGTATCTGGTTTTTTCAAGTTGTGTGGCAAATCGACCAAAGTTTATTCCAAGGTAGGCTAGAGTCTCCACTCCAAAAGAAGTGTCTGTGTCTTTGAGAGTTCGGATACAATTTCACTGTTGGGGAAATTGGGGTTTTTCCTGCACTCCCTTTTCATCATTTAATCATTGAAATAATTTTGCTGCATCTTGAAGCTCTGAGAGAAAACCTAGGTACTTATGACAACAATAAATTTTGCTCGATATGTCCCGGCATCTGCTTCGCAGAATTGGTCCGTTATGATGAAAACTTGGCCCCATGAACGCACACCCCTCTAAAATATTTTTATTTGCACCCCTAACATTATGCTACTAATACCTTTGGCTACGGACTGTTAATGACACAACTACTCAAAATTTCACTTGGATTGATCAAATTATAAAGTTTGAGATAAAACATAGAAAAGGGCAGGCTTTAAACAAAAAATAAAACATTAAATACTTCTGTGATGATCAAAATTAAATTATTTCCAGACCTACAGTACAAAGTAATATTTTCCCCCTGTCTATAGCAAGCTTTCTTTACTTTCCGAGACCTATGTAAAAAGGGTACTTTCCCTCTGACTTTCCTTCACTGCATAACCCCTGGTTACAGTGAACTATAAGAAATGTAACATATAGTATCAAAATAGTTTCCACAACACAAATAAAATAGCATTTCCTTTTACATTTTCTATACATGCCAGCCCCATCAGACCATTATAAATCCTGACTTACAGAGTATGAAAAGAAGAAATATATTCTTACAATAGCCACTGTGATTTTAAGAGTTAAAATAAAATTAACTCATATTTACAGTAAAGAACATAACTACACAAAGACACCTAAATTGGTTTCAAGGTCCTAACTTCAGATGTGAAGTTTGCTTTTACAATTTTTAGCTTTCTGCAGCTTGGAAAATAAAAAAGAAGAACTGAAAATTAGCAGCAATGAAACTTGCAAGAATAAGCACTTTACAAAACAGAATGTATACCTGTTCTTAACCAGCCAGTAATCCTTGCCTTCATACACACCATAACCAACAACCAACACACCATGATCCAACCTTGTAGAGCTGCAGAGAGGACTGTTATAAACTCCACTATGATAGAACTGGAAAGAACTGTGGCTGGCATCAATCGCAACTGAGATTGGTCCAACAGTAGCTGTTGCCATCATCAGCGCCTTTTCATCTCCAGATGTGATATCAACATACCCAGTGTCTGTAGCTCCAACATCAGCTCTCTTGAATCTGCACCTGTCATTCTAAAATGTTGTCAAAAAATTATTCACTATCCTATTATAAAAAGTACACACACCTGCTTGTAACTCAAACACTTGTTAGACACTTATAAGATCCAATACACAATAAAATGACAAAGAACAATATCTACTGAAAAACAGCCATGTACATGCTAGTCCTTCACCAGAAGGTAAAGAACTCTGCCCTTTGAGTTTTTAACAGCTATAGTACCCTGCTAACCATATTCTAGCACTCTTGTTGGAAAACTTAGGCATCCTATTGGAAAATTCCTGGCACTACCCCTGACAGAAAATGGTATTTGGTGAAATGCATCCTCTAGAGTGGAAAAATGAATCTATGAACTCATCATGGAAAAATAATTTACCAATAAGTGAGATGCAATTACTTCACACTAAATTAATAAAGTTGCATTGCTAGTCAACTTACCCATAAACAAGCAAGATCAAATTTACTAAAGAAGAGCATGTTCACTCACACATCATTCCAAACAGGGGGTGGTAAAAATTACTGTTGATTATCAGGAGTGATGGGCATTACAACATGTGGGGTGCAACAGATAATATCATCCATGGACTCATCCTTATTGCTACAATTCTGACAAAATTGGCTTAATTGCTTATTCTTCTTTAAAACAGGGAGCATTCTTGGATTTACCAACAATAACTGATATTTAGAAAACTTGGTAAAAGCACCTGGGACCAGTGACTGTCACAACATCCATACCCCAATAACCACAACCCTTACTCAATCATCTCAATTTAACAGAATCCAGTACTAGTAATGTATCTTTAAGTCTACAGAAATCAGGCAAAGTTCATTTTTAAAAATCTACAAAAAATATACTGATAAGTTAATAAAACAACTGAAGCTTGGGATAATATCAAAATGTCTCTGAGTTGACTAACTCACAAGAAGACCATCCCACCCTGGCTATGCACAGGGGTGCCAGAAACACATCAGGGCAAGGGGGAGCATTCTTCTGTGGGGCAATGCCACATCCTTTTGCAGATTGCACCCCTCCTTAGCTCCAACCAATAACAACACTTTTCTGGATATGTTAGCCTGAGCCAAAATGGTGTCTTTATCAAATTTGCTGAGCTGATATTGTAAAAAAGGTGATCATACTTTCAGATACTACCATATTTGCACAAAGAGTGCCACCCAAAAAATGCCCCCTCCAAAGTAGATACTTTTGAATGAGTACCTCCTTCAATAATGACTTGCCAATGATAAGGAAGAGAATGAACACAAGACAATCCAAACCAGGAACAATTATCAATTTTGAGTGAACCAGATTTTAATACAGCTCGAAGGGTACTCTCAGAACAAGCTATTGCTAAGGCTACACCAGAATGCAAGGTGATAGATATCAATGAATTGGGGGAAATTGATATTGTTTTGTAACCCATACTTTATATTTGCGTGCATGGAAATGAGCACCCTCCAAAGAAGGCTAACTGCCTCCCCTCAAAGGCTCTTAAATGAGTGCCCTATGTGGTCTTTTTAAGAAATATGGTAGCCATAGTCATGAAAATATTGAATTTCAAAGCACTTGAAGTCAGATTAACACTGTAAGACCATCTTCATAAAATCCAAAGGTTTCATAACTCTTTGATAGTAGTAAACTACTTGAAAATATTCTTGATCTAACTTTTGAAAAAACCATTTGGCATAAAGGGCAATTCTACCTCCTTGAACTAGGGTAAGAATGGTGAGTGTCCTCACTGCCCACCCTGTTCCAGGACCCCTGACTATGTATTTGATCTGGAAGTTCTACTGCAACAAAGAGATCTAAAAGGGTAGTATCCAGAAATAATAGTACATCAAACAATTGATCTCCTTGCATAGTAAGGGCCTGCTTGTATGGGCAAAAACACTTCACCTATGAGGCTCTGCATTTCCAGGCAAGTTCAGTTTTAGTGCCTGTTTATGGGGGCAAAAACACTTCACCTACTAGACCATGGGTTCAGAAGCAATGTTTCCCCTACAATAGAATGTTTTGCAGATTTCCAGTTGTGGTTGTATGACAAACAACACTTGAGTTTGAGCACAATAAGCAGATTAACTTTACATCAGTGGTAGGTTTGAGTTTAAAAAATCCCTTCACCTCAGTGAAGTTTCACCTCTCATGAGGTGAAAGTTCAATATAATGGTGATGTAAAGTGAAGTCATGTAAGCACAATCCAAAAAGTACAAAGCAGTCGATAAGATGGGGAAATATTGCGTGTCCGGCCATGGGGTGATAGGTGAAGTGTTCTCCGCATACAAACAGGCCCTAAATAATACGAAAATAAAAATGTAACTGCCAGTACAAGGGAAAAAACAGCAACATATTTGTGAAAAAACAGTAAAATATAGAGCATACCACAGCCTCATATGGGTAGCTTGCTTCAGTGTCAATTCCTCTATTTGCTTTAATGTATCTGAAAGCATTGTCCATTAGACCCCCTTGGCATCCATGGTTACCATATGCATCAGAGCAATCAACAAGGTTTTGCTCACTAAGAGAAACAAGCTTTCCAGTCTTCTTGAAGTGCTGTCCTTCTAGAGAACCAGTCTATAAAAGTAAGAAATGATTTGTAATCAGTGGTGGCACCAGAGAAAAATGATGGGGGGGGCTAGTGCTGCCTAAGTGCCAACATTGTGCAGTGTCAAAGAATTTTAATGGACAATACCTATCATATTGGCTAAAAAAACTAACAGAAAAAGGTCATGGATATTATGAAAGTGCTGAAAGTGCAGAGAAGTTTCTGTGCCAATGGGGGGGGACTCATTTGGTAGTGCCATCCTTGTTTGCAATTTCTAGAAAGCTGGTCTACTCAATAGCTCAAAGTATTTTGCAGCAAAATATGAATGTGTGCAAACAAATCAACATGGAAGTTTTGTAAGGCACCTTTTACAATAAAATACTTAAAAGCCTGCTAAATAATTTTTTTACAAATATGGCTAGATTATAGCACTATGACAAAGGCTGCCCCCTCCAATGATTTCAGACTTGTCAAATGTGATACAGGATTCATTAGTAGTATTTCACAGGAAGCAGTAAAGATAAAAATGCAAGCCAGTGTGCTCGTATGAGATAGTTTTTTAAGTTTTGGTGTAAAGAGATAGGCAGGGCCAGTAATAATGGTATTACTTCCAGTGATGTGCTGGCAAAACTTTGGCTTAGTTTTTCAATGCTGCTCTTAGTGATCAAAACTCAATCAAAACAGGTATGGGAATCAGTTTTTCTTTCTCAGCATTAAGATCATTGAGGAAAGCAACCTATATCCTGCTGTGCAGAATGGGTTTTCTGATGTTCTAAGGAGCGTAATATCAAAACCGTTCTGGGGGCAAGCCCTCAGGCCTTCAGTTTCTCCTCTATCCTTTTTATGGCTGCATAGCCATAGACTTCCAACTTCTTTGTCTCCCTTTAACACAATGTCAGTCAGGGTTCTCCAGTGTAAATTTTACATGACATATGCCTTAGCTTTCATGAGGTTTTTTCCACCCCTAAAAAAGGGAAAATGTCCGCAATTGTTATGAAATAGTTAAGAAGGTCAAGCTTACAGCACTAAAAGCCCAGCAAGAACCACACTGTTTCTGATTCTTTACAGGTGTGACATAGCCCTCCTTTCTCCAGTCCACAGTTGTTGGAACATCAACATGGCTTGGGGCCAAGAAGGTTGATCCTTTTCTTGTCATGTTGAAATCAGCCTTACCCATCAATCCATTCATCTTCATATTAAATTCCTCAACAGTCATGTCACCAAGGTGATTCATGGCTAACTTAAATCCTTTGCCTGCAGCATTGTGCTCATAAATTTTCCTCATATTATCTGTCCATATGATGTACCTAACTCTTTCTTCACCCTCATCTGCATATGTTTTACCATGAAGTTTCTTCCAGACATGCCATGAAGGGTCTTTGATGACCAAACTGAATGCTGGTACACACAGGAAGGCAATTAATAAAATCTTCATTTTGAGTGCTCACTAGAATTAAAAATCATGAAAATCAATTCAGCATAACTAGCTCTGCTGCAGTCAAACAATTTGAAATTGAATTTGATACTCACTGCTGAATATATTTTGGTAACTTTTTCACCAATAAATTTCAAAAGAGATGATAAGAAAACTAGGTTAAAAATATCAGAACACAGCCATACATACTGTAATGCATTGAATAAAAGCCCCACTCTATAAATCCCTCTTTAATGTATACCCTAATTCTATGAGTTTTTAAATAAGGCCCTTTTAGTAGATGCCCCTTTAAAAAAGTCTTGCCATACTTAAATGTAATTGATGAAGAAGGAATGGATAAATGAACTATATGCAGAAATATTGGACTTAATTAAACTACAGGTAGAACTAACAACTCCTTAAATTTCAGCTCAGCAAAAGTGATCAAGCCCTGTTCTTCTGCATTAGAGCAATATTGAATGATAAAGAAAAAGTTACATGCCACTTGATAAACAGTGAGGGACAACTAATAAGGAAGGCAATGCAAATTCCTGTGAGAACTCACATGTGTCTCGTAATTTTTGTCCAATATTGCAAATATTTTCTTTACAAAATTTTATCCGTGCTCACGATACAGACCCAGGTAGGAGCACTGTGGACCTGAAGTGAACTTTAAAGATTTACAAGTCTATAAATGCAGAATTCATCCTTCCTGTTTTTAGACAAGGAAATTGCCGGGCATTACCATTAAGTAGTTCCTACTAGCTTACTACATGTTTATTCCTTTGCCATCCCTCAGCATTTGATTTACTGCTGTACTGGATGTGCAATGTAAGTGTGAAGGACAGGCTCAGTTGTAAAGAACTCAGAAAAAGATTGCATCTGGACAGTATTGGCAGCGGTATGCAGAATAGGAGGCTTCGTTGGTTTGGTCATATGGAGAGAATGGACAAGAATGCTTGGGCAGGTAGATGCAGAACAATCAGTGACAGGAACCACTGGCAGGGGAAGACCAAAGAAAACATGGGAGGAAGTGATAAGGATTGAATATGACGATATGATGACTGGCTAGGCTGATAAAGAAGGTGTGAAACAGTGTCACCCCATGTGTCCCAGACTTTTATTTCAAGCATTAGAGAATGCATAAAATGTCAATCAGGAGAAGACTCTAGAAACAAAGGCATCATTTGAAGGGGTATGAGGGTAGTTAACCCACCCACCTTTGACAATTTTCTATTCATAGTATGTCAAATATTCAAAATTGACAATTAAATCTACTTCTTCAAGACAATTTTCACTGTTTCCCAGGCTGAATTGGTTGTACAGGGCACCTTTGTGATTCATCAAATCTACTTAGAAATCCAGTTTCAGCTTCACATATCAAAATCCCACTACCTTTAATTCTATAAACACAAACTAAACATATACCATCAACTGGGGTCACTCTGATCAATTTTGAAACCTTAAAAAGATAAGTCTGAAAAGCAGGGGCTTGTGGGAAACACTATACTCTCAGTAGGTCTGTCTGGGTCACATACACAAAATGTAGGAATGTATATCATTTTATTTATCTTGTATAAGTGTTTTGGAGTGAGCAATGTCACCAAAACAATAGGGTGACTTTCTTCACTCCAGAATTTTTCATATAAATACAACTGTACACTACTGATATCAGCAGCAGTGGTGATTTCTAAGCACTTTAGCAAGGGGGCTTTTGGTGCAGCATCAAAAATATGGGTGTGACCTTGTCGAGACCACACCCATATTTTCAATGATGCAGATATGATATGCATGTTCAATCATGATAAAATATTTATTCTAGCTTCATTCATGTGTATACTGCTAATTCTACAAATACAAATCTCACTTACTACAAGGTAATTTGTATTTGGCTGGCTTACAAATAGAAAAAAATACAGTTAATATAAAATCAATACCTAGCAATTGAATACAAGGATGATAATAGCTTGGGAGTTCTGGGTTAGAACATGGCTTATTCCTCATACAAAATATGTAGTGTGTTAAGCGGATGATTATAGAAGAAATCTTTGAAATAATGACGTTTAGATCACCACTGTTAATGCCTCTTTCCAAGCAAAGATTAAGAATTGAATCAGAGGAACTTCCAAACATGCCAAGGCAGCTAATGGAGAAATCAATAAATTTTATCTGCTTGTAGTCATTGGCAAGATCAGTAAGAAGGGGATGATATTTTAATTTATATAACGAGCAATATTGCATAAATTTGCTTCAAAGTCCATAGTTAATACTATAATGTGCAGGGCATTGTCAGCTGCAGAAGGAATGATGTCAGGAAGAAGACTGTAACAAGTAATGGTGGAAGGAGAGAGATAGCCAGGAAGTCTACATTTAGTTCAGCAGACTTTCTGGATTGTTCTGCTTGAGTGATGAACCTTAAAGCTAAGTTATGCCACCAGGTATAACGCCCTTGATCTAGATATGTCTTGCAGCCTGCTGCAATATGGAAGAGTGAATAAGGCTGAAGACAGAAGGAACAGGCAGAAGTTGCTCAAAGACCCTATAAATGGAGATTTTTTCTAGCGGCAAACATATTGTTTAGGTATTTGATGCTGAAGTTGAAGATGCTTGCATGTAGTTTGCTTTGAGCTTTTGACCACAGTGAATTGAGCTGTTTTAGGGAATGCTCACCAAGGAAAGATATGAAGAACCCTGTGGTGGTTGTTGAGACTGAAATCTATTGGTGTGTTTGTCATGAATGGATTTTGAAGTCTGCTTTGTATTTCTATAACTATCATATTGAATGTCTGTTCCAATGTTGGTATTTTTCCATAATTTTGTTATCGTTTCATCACCGTACGACTTAAGAGAAGAACGTAATGTTGTCTGACATTGTTGGAATTTAATAGAAAGTAGTTGAAAAGCGTGACCAAATTTTTTTGTGAGAAGGAATAATAGAATTTATAGCTGCAGAAATAGGAAGATCTAGCCATTGGTGGACATACTATGATACAGTACTGTCCAAGTTTTCAGATATCCATGTCTTGACTAAGTCCGCTACTGTTAAGTGAACATAGCGATAACAAAAAAGCAATTTACTTCTGGGATGAATATCCAATGTGTCTACCTTCGTGAGCAGGGTGTGCAGATTAGATATAAGAAAATCCTTATGATCCTTGTTGTCCATATCGAAGATGAAAAAACGACCAAGGTATTTGAATGATTCGTCTTTCTTTAGTGGAGGAACTACTTCTGAATTGATCAAAAGTTTAGGTTGAAATTGAAGAGAGCGAGATGAAAACGCCTTAATATCGAACGTAACGCTTTTATCCAGAGGGATTAACATATTGGCCCACTGACACCATCTCGAGAAGGAATATAATAGCAATTGACTTTCGCTACTTTCGCGTTGATTACTTGTAGCTACCGCTGCATCGTACGCAAATTGTCAATAATCGTGCATCAGTGCAAAAATTCAACTCTCAATATAATATCAATCCATTTAGAAACGAGGAATACACTTTGAAATGCAAGGTCAGCACAAGAAGTTTGGGGGGCTTCAAGAGAGGCGTCGTCGCGCGAGTAGAACAGGGGAGCCAAGTTCAAAGATTTTCCGATAAAAATAAAAGCCTTTCGTTACTACCAACACCCAAAGTCCGAAATTTTCCGAAGAAACATTAAAATGTCCATAAATCTTACGATGTTGAAAAAATAGGGGGGTATGGTCCCCTCCGCCCCTGGGACTTAGCCCCCTACTCCCAATGAGTAGTTATGTTAATGGGGGGGGGGGCTCTCACCCCTTCAGTCCCCTACAAATCATCTCTGATTGGCAGTATTATGTAACCAACATGAAATATAGTGAAAAGTTTTTGGAAAACATGAAAATTAGCAGAGCAGTAAATTGGTTTGATTTGAACACTTGCTTGATAAACAATATAAGTAATTAATAAATTTCAAAATGCCCAAATAGGAAAAGAAGCAAATAAAAACAAGTCCTCTGTACATTGCTCATAAAAGAAGTCTATATTGCTCTTTAAACATAAGCTAACATTTGAACTATCGCTATTTATGCCGGCCGGCCAAATGAACAAAGTCACCTGACTGATCGAAGTCACTCAGGTTGACGGTACATGGTACAAATGGAATAAAATAAAAATTAACATACCAAGAGCAATTCAGAATTATATCAACAAGAGGTAATGCAGACAGGGACATTTCTTTTAAGAAGGAGAAGGCTAATTCGGGAGTGAGGAACCCTTAATCAGGGAGAAACCAACCTCTAATGCATAAAGCGGAATGTGATAAACATCTCTATCCCATAACTTGCTCCCAAGAAGTTGCTGACACAAATGTGTATAATAATGAACAAGCAGTATCTATCGTACATTTCTTTGTTTTGTGTGGGTGCTATAAATTTGCCATTAGCCCACTTTGAATCGTCTAACTCGAGACTTCGGTTTACTGGCACCATAGCAATGACACAGGACTATTCCATCATCCTATCCTATTGATATGAAAACTACGCGTAGTTTTTGAATACATCGATTTATACCTTTAGACCTCAGTACATATTTTATGCAACAAGCAATTGACTTCCGTCTTTCTGACGATAGGCCTATGCTAAGGAGCAATTCGCATACTACATCATAATTTTAGCATTTTTAATACACCCACACATCTCTAATCACACATTTTCACAAATTCAAAACTTCCCCCACCCCCAATGTGACATCACAATATAAATTCCATAGGGCATGTTTATGCTTTCGTAAGAATGTGCGTGTTATTATTACGATGGCTCATGGAGACAGCCATACTATCATGTACTGTGACTGTGCCAGTGAAAATGGCCAAAATGGCATCAAAACTGGATTGCCAGATTATTTTTATACGTTGAGCCAAAGTTGTTCCTATAAAGGACTAGACCTGCTATTTTGAGACCAAATGTGCTAAATATCGAATTGTTTAACAAATGTGACATCGCACTCCAAAAACAACCAACCTGCCCCTCGTCAGACTGTCACAAAAATCAAAGGCTCCCTACTCCCTCGCAGGATGTAATGTGTCAATGGCCCTCAAAGTTCAAAACGTTAGCAACATAATAGGGGTATACATCAATATCTTACCATCTATAAAGTATATATTTTAGAGAAAATACACTAATGTGATTTTGAACATCTGCCAACAAAGTACCTTAGGTGAAATTGGATACTTCCTTTAAAATTAGCATTCGCTGGTGCAATTCAATGCTCCACCGTAAAGCAAACGCAAAATATAGTAAGTTAATAATCGTATTTCGTTTACTTCTGTCAAGTTACCTGCTGGTGTCTGACTCTGTTACCTTCTCTGTTCTTGCGGAGAGTGACAAGGCAGATGTTGTCTGGTCCAGCTTTGTTTTCAAGTTCATGTGACTGATAATACCACAATCATGTGACTTATAATATGACCATATGACATACCAATGCCAAACTGGATTGTGGGTATAGAATAAACTAGCATTACTCTTGTATTGTATTTTATGCTGAGTAACGATTACTCTATGTCGGTAAAAGTCCTAATGCATCATTAAATAGTTTACAAATCAGAATTTCTACACTATCTAAGTGCACCCCTCGTAGAGACATTAGAGTTAATGAGAGAATTAGACAGAACTATGTGAATCATGAATTAGAGGTAGGAGGTTTAATGGCAGGGAAGCTAGTCACCTAGCCGAGCCATTTGTGAAGTAAAGTTGGAATGAAGATAAAAGTCAATAGCTATTAAGATGTCCACTCTCTCCACTAAGATTCTAGAGACCGCTCGTGCATGAAAGAAGTGCAAGTTGGCCACCGAAGAAGTGCATAAAAGAATTCCATGATGATGATTATCATGAAGAACCACATTTTACACTCATGTGTTGAAACATTTTGTTTTAAATTTCACAGTTCTAAAGCCCTGCGACTAGCTCTCACTTACAGGGGCTATAATTCTGCTTCTAGCTTTACCCTTGTTTTAAGCATTCACCCCCCTTCCTGATGCCACCCTGTTTTGCCTTCTCCCAAAGATGCGACCCTGGCTATGCTTCTGATGACAATTTTTTCCAACATACTACAAAAAGAGTTGTGCGGGGTAGCATAGTGGTTAAAGTGCATGCCTACTGTGCGGAAGGCCTACAGTCTGAGTCGGACTCGATGACCTGACTGACTGCTCGCTCGCAGCTCACAAAAGAGCAAATAGGCACTCGGCGTCAACACTGGAGAGATAAAGGTAGCGAGGAAAGGAGCTGGCCACCCTACCCCATATGCCGATGGCTCAGGATAAGTGTATTCTCGAAGAGACACTCCCCCATGCACGAAAGCATACGGGAATACCTACTACAAGAGGAAGAAAATTCGTACATCCAATTCGTTTCCAATCTGAATGGTATATATATATATATATATATATATATATATATATATATATATATATATATATATATATATATATATATATATATATATATATATATATATATATATATATATATATATATCATATTTACGTCAGTTTTTGGACATCTGTGGTTTGGACAGCCAAATTCATAATTTTTTAGGAGGATTGAGCCCCCTTATACCATTATTTAGGGGTGGTCAGGCCCGTAGAACCTGGGGGCAGAGGGACATTGTCCCAATAATTCACCGAGGTTATATTTTGGGGAATAAGACACTTTCCTTCTGAGAGCATTCTATGTAGCAAATGGCAGATATCTGGGATAAGTTTTGCTTTTTCCTCAACCCAATGGGATGAGATGCTTTGCTTCTAGCATTGCTGTATACATATGCAACAATGGAAAGGAAACACCAGTGTAGCTAGATTGAAGGATCGGTCTCCCCTCAGCATGAAGATCGATGGACACAATTACATTTTACTTTGCAACAAGGGCGTTTTCCGACGTTCCAAAGGGCATTGCCTGAAAAAAGATTTCTGGGGGCAAGGCCATGGATCTCATCTTTCAACAGCATGCCTATCAGACAGGACTATTTTGGCAAATACTTTTCACTTATTGCAGCGGACTTGTAACATACAAACGCTCCACAGGGCCTTAAATCGACTTCTACCTCTAGGCCCTCTAATCCAGTTCAGTTGTCTACGTGCCTGGAGGTGGTTTGAGCCCCCAAGCCCCCACGTAGTCGGCGCTTATGCTAACGTTGTTGTATTCCGGAAGGGGCCTGGGCCTTAGTGGCTTCACGTGTAAAGATCTATATTCTGTGATTTAGAAATTTTTTCAGTCTTCAATCAGCCTTCAATCAGTGCACCAATGATTAAGAAGTCGCGTATCTCTCTGCCTACTCTGTTGGCCAAGAACAAATATTTAATAAACATATTTCATAAATTCATAAGACTTCGAATAACATTAACAAGCCAGATTAGGCACCTATGAAGCAAGAAAAGGATGCTTATGATTTATAAGGCATATGAAGGATGGTTTCTACTTTCCTTCTAGTGTAATAAAATATTTTCCTGTAGAGACAGTTCTTTCATTGTATTAGTTGAAACTCATGCTGCTTGTGTTTCTTAAATGTTTCTTAACTTTTGCCCAATTTTAGCCTCATGTTTCTTATAGGCATGTTTCTTATAAGAAAAACGTGTAGTCCGCTGTTAGTATGATATAAGATTACACTTTCCAAGAGCTATGTGACAACCTGTTTATATTGCAATTACCGGATGAAGCAAGAAAGTATATTTTGTCATATGTGACCTAATGTCGTGAAATTATACCAGAAGGAAATTTTGACTAATTGAAGGCAGAAACCTTGACTTGTGACTAACTGGACCCTTTGCAAGCAGCTTGCTTTTAAATTCCCCTAGCGTATTTGACTCATGAACATCTTCTGTCAGTGCATTCCATTCAACAAGCACATTCTGGAGATTTGTATTAGAAAAGCAAACATTTCTGAAAATTTGTGAATTGGTATGCAGGTTGAGGAAGTGCCATAGTCTTCTGAACCATCTTCTATTATATAGGCTTTCCCACCCTAATTCATCGTAGAGCTGTTGCCTACTTGTGCCTCTCCATACGCCTGTTACAAAGAGAGCTGCACACTACTTTCTCTGTTCAAATCTTTTTGTAACATCAAAGGTCATTTGTGGGTTATTTTTATGATAAACGATATCAACATAATCAAGTTGAGGTCTAAGAAACAATTTGTAGATTTGGTCTAGTACTTCACGTGAAACATACCTAGACAAAAACTTTATCATCGCTATACTCCTTGTGGTCTTAATGATAGCTTCTCGGATATGACTCCTGAAGTTTAATTTCTCATCCAGAATCATGCCAAGATATTTCTGTTCAGTTTTCCTATCAATTTCATTGCTACCAAGATTTGGAGGTGGAGGTTGAGGTTTGGCTCGTTTTTCCCAAAGAGTACTTCTTCCATCTTTTCAGCATTAAACTGCATTTTCCATTGCCATGCCCATAAGCTAACACGTTCAAGGTCATGATTTAGTTCTAAAGTCGTTCTAGTTTCATCAGTAAACACTGAGAACAATAATGCGTCATCAGCAAAAAGTTTTATACCGCAATTTACATCTCCAACAAGGTCATTTATATAAACTAGGAACAAAAGAGGACCAAGAACAGGCCCTTGGGGAACTCCCAGGCCAATTGTTTCCCAATTTGAGCATTTTCCATTTAAGACAAGTCTTGTTTCCGATTAGTCAGAAAATTATACATCAAAGTTAGCAGGTTGCTTGATATCCCACAGACTTCAAGCTTGAATATAAGACCATCATATCATACTTTATCAAATTGTTTTAAGAAGTCCAAAAAGACAGATCAAGTTTCCTAGCTAGGAGTATTTTCAAATGCACAATAAATCTCATGAGTTACGGCCAACAGCTGATTAACAGGTGAATCGACTGCACGAAATCCAGACTGATTGGGTGTCAATATATTATTATCACAAAGGTGCTTGTACATAGCATCGTAATTAAGTTTCTCGAAGATATTTCCAAAAATTGGTAACAATGAAATTGGAAAATAGTTTTCCTTATTTTGCCTACTTTCTTTCTTGTCAATAGAGACGATATTGGCCTTCTTCCTTGTTGATGGATAAATTCCTGTTGCAAGACATCTTTCAAATGTGACACAGTGGTTCAGTAAGGAAGAATCATATATCTTAACCATATGAGCTGAGATCTCATTCCAATCATGAGCTTTATTGGCATCTAAAGATCTGATTAGCCGAAGCACCTTATCCCTGTCTATCACAATACCCCACATAGTCTTATCACACATTGGACGAAAATTTGGAATTTTGCTCCCAGTTGTTATGGTGGAACAATGCTATGCAAAAAAATTGTTGAGTATTGTGGCCTTTGCTTGTACATTTGTTACAATAATGTCATTTTCAAGAAGGGGTAGGATATTTACCGTGTTCTTCCGATTGAGTAATCAGTTGAATTCCGCCCAAAATGCTTTCTGCCCTTGGTCACGAGTCGTTAGTTTACGGCCTAAGTTCATGAAGTACCTTTTCTTTGCATTGGCACCATTTTGGATGTATTGTTTCCTACTGCATTTACAGCCTTCCAGTCATCCTGTCTAAGTCCTCTTCTTACACATTTGGCATACACTCTATGTTTACGTTTAATTGCTGTTTTCAATTCTTGTGTCATCCATGGTTGGTTTATATCGGAGCATTTCACGACTTTGTTAGGAATAAATGTCGATATTATGGAGTAAATGTGATTTGTGAATAGTTCAACCATTTGATTAGTGTCTAATCCATATAAAAGTGATGTCCAGTAAATGCTACATATTGTATCTTTAATTGCTTTGTCATCACTTTTAGCATTGTCCTAGAGAGTTCTTAAATAGGCAGGGGGCACGGAAGTGAAATATTTACCTTACTAAAAACAATTTGATGCTACAGTGCTCATCCAGAGAGGGGTGGACACCTGATTCGATAATCAAATTAGGCTGATCAGTAATTATCAAATCAATGCAGGACATTCCCTCATATCTTATATTGATCAACTCATTGATTAATTGACAGAGGTTATCTATTTCTATTAATTCATCTAGAACATTGCCTTCAGGATTCTCAACTTCCTGCGGCCGCCACTGCGAAGATCGACAGTTAAAGTCAACTGTTAAAATGATCATATGAGGCTTTTCTGCTTGAATACGGTTTATGGTTATTTCAAGGTTATTAATAAAACTGTCGAACTGCTCAGTTATCTGAGTGGGACTCCGGTAAACGGTTAAAAAGACGATTCTTTTGCGTGCAAAAATGATTTCCGCAATAATTACTTCTTGTAAAAACTCAAGATCCATTCTGCGTTTATTTGGCAACCCATCACGATAATAGAGGCACACGCCCCTATTTTTTGTATTTCTAGGATGATCATTACGACAAATATCTTTACTGAAGCCCGCAATAGCAATGTTCTTAGACTTAATTGAGCTATTTAGATTGTTTCAGATAGCGCTACAACATCATAATGGTAAATAGTATTATAAGCTTCAATTAATGGAATCTTTATACTATCTCTTGCAAATATAATATTTAAATTCCAATAACAAAATTTAAGAACGTGACCCTGACCAGGACCAGGATGAGATTCTACATCTCCAGCCTATAAGAGTAATAATTTAAGATCAAAGCAACTGCAAAGTCCTTGAACAATGCAGCACGATGCCACAGACAACAACCAGGGGATGCTAAACACTGGCAGCCATATGAAAGCGCTCTAATAGGAGAAGACAATAATGTTTGGGAATAGGTGTTCAAATAATTAAATCACGGGAGCAGCTCTGTGCATGTAGCAACACTTCACAAGAGCAACTGCATGCCACTGCTCAGTTTCTACAGACATTCATAACATCGCCGATATCTCTGAACACGCTTTCAAATCAATGTGCCAAATCCTTTTTCATAGAGATTCGATTGATGTAATGCCCTCTAATACGTCTGAAGATGGCTTTTCGCAGAATAGAATGTAGCTGTCTTTATAACTGATTTTTCTATTAAGAAGGAGAAACTTATCCCTCTACCAGATTGGATCGAGCTTTTGAAGATTTTGAAAGAAACAGGAGAAGAAAAAAAGTATCTCATCTCATGCCAGTAAATTAAAGAAGAGACTAGCTTACCTCTAGGTATTCGGCATCAGGGCAAACTTTCCCTCTCATCCAACATGATGTTATCTAAATATTGTCCACGCAGTGGCAGGCAAATCCAAGAACTGAAGGGCTATTGTCTTACTCTCTAAGTTACAAATTGAAGTTCCTTGAAACAATTTGAGTCAATTCAGAAATCATTTAAAAAAACGTCCAATTTAGAGAGCTCTTATGTCCAACCTCGATCAATTATTGGGGGCAATGCCCCTACTCTCATTGTCTATGGGCCTGAGAAAGGAGTTTAGGGGCGTGGCCTCCAAGAGATTTTTGAAAACTGTGCCCTTTACTTTGGCTATAATTGCAACCAAGGCCCTTTCTGGCGTCATTAAGGTTCTGGAATAGAGCAAAAGAAGTGCTGACTATATCTCACTACTTCGTGGCACTTAAATGGTGCAAATTTGCCGACAGAAATTGAAAATTTGCTTGAGTTACTGACAGAATTCTTGGCTGGGAGTGTGACACCCCAAACACTCCGCCGTAGGTACGGGCCTGATTTTAAACCAAGGATATGTAACATGCAACATAGTTACGTACGCAGAGATAATCACTGCGTCACAGATGTGAAATCTAATATCTGTACAAGCATGCCTCGCTTATTCATTTCAATGTTCATCTTTGGCGTACTAGTGCCCTGCAGACGTTGGCGTGGGCGGTCCCTTCCTCTCACCAAAATGGCCGCTAGATAGTAAAAATTCGCACTTTTGAGCGCTCCTAGCACGAAAACGCATTTGCAACTTAATGCTTTAAGTTGATTTTCAGGATTTTCACGCAAACCTTAACCGGATTACTAAAACTTGTTTTACCTTTGCCGGTCCCCTTTAAAGACCAAAAATATCCCATTGTTCTGTTTTTCTTTCAATTTCTTCCAATGAAAATTTGCTGAAGAATATCACCTGCCCTATAGCCAATTTTTCGCCGTTAACGGATGGTGCCATTCGGATTGTGATTTTCGGATTGTGATATTTCCAAGCCTTAATTTGAGTACAGAGTCTATTATATGGAAATTCCATTTTCTTGTTACAATACACTCTATTTGATATAAGAACATGAGCCTGGAATCTGGTGGAAAATTAAGAACAAATTAAGATCAAGGTCGAAGCTGAAGAACTGTTGAAAACATGTTTTTTGACGATGCATAAGTTTTCCACTAATATATGGACAAGAAATGTCCTATCCGACACTAGATACTGTGTTAACATTGTCTATTTCTAATTGTTTATAAACCTTTTTCAATAAAAACATTGGTATGCCACAGAGACTATCTCGGCTGTAACATCTCTCAATCAATCAAAACATCCAATGCTGGTCTTGAACATATATTGTCTTCCCTTGTACTTCTAAATTGCTTACATCCTACTAAGTTAAGAACAAATTAAGAGCAATTCAGTCTCAAAATTGGGGAACAATTGAGAACAGCCAGCCTGAACCTCGATTTTACTAGTTCTTATATAAAAATTGTAGGGGCAAGGGGTCACCCACCCCAAATAACTGTGAACTTGCAGAATTGTGTGACACCGTAATACAGTCCTCTTTATGAGCGAAGTATTTAAGCATAAGGCAAGGATCAAACTTCATAAGGACTTAAATTTTTGCGAATTTCAGATCATTTGTAGTACACAGAAATTTCAAGAGCAGGATGGCATCTCAACTAAAAGTCATGCTTGTCATCTAGCAGTTATGTCAAATTAATAAAAATAATGAGATCAGTTTTGAAACTTAGCACACTTTAATGGAAAAATCTTAAGCATATCGAGATTAAGCCCAATTTACCCGTATGCTTAACAAAATGCAAAGAAGGCGCAAACAAAGAGAACAACAAGTAGGCAATATTTCCAGTTCTGAAACGAATTTTAGAGGGTCCTTATATCCTTATACTTGGAAAACAGATTATGCCCCTTTTGCTTTTTACACCGGAGTGAAGAGCCAGTGGTAGAGTGTCTGCCTCACAACCGGTAGGTTGTAGGTTCGAGCCCAGGCCGAGTCATACCACAGACTTTAAAAATGGTATTAACTGCCTTCTCGTCTGGCACTCGACTTATGAGAATGGAATGGGAAAGTTCAACTCGCGGAGCTACCAGTGGACCAGCCCCCCGCTGTAGCTTTCACTGCATTCGCAGACGCGTGGCCTAGGGCTATAGAAACGGAGATAGGCGCCGCCCTATGCGCCATTGGGCGCGGGAAAGGACTTTGAATTTTTGATCTAGCTTTTCTATAAGCGTGAGTCAGGCAGACAGTTTTTCAAAAGTTTCATAGTTCCTTATCTGACCCCAACTTCAAGTTCCAAGGACACGCAGACTTGCACAAGGCCACAAAATATACGGATCTTTCCCCACCTAGCAGAAAATTCTAAGAATACGTGCTGCAGAACTTAAACATCGAAGTGTTCTCTATTCACGATCAATCGCTAATTCATCCTCTTCTTAGTTGAAGTTAGCCTAAGAGTTCCAGCTGCTGTTGATAGAATCAAGAGATTTCAAAGCAATGATTCATTCATTGCATTGAGATGCAGGAGAAAATCTAAATCCTCCAAGACTACACTATGCTTTGAAAAGCTTGATCACACCTTGCTTTGGTCTCAAAAATTTTGAAACTCATTCTCCGGGGTTCGTCCAAACTGTGACCCAATATTTGGGGGTCTGCAAAAAATCCCTGACATGGATTCCCAGTATAGAGAATTAGGGAATACCCCCCTTGGCTCTGGAAACTTTTCTTTTACTTGCAAACTCACTGAATTACTTGGCTCCAGAAATAAAATACGCTATCTTGGAATGACTTGGAGTGATTCTCCAGGATTTTACACAGCATGGTCTCGAAAATTCTGCTTTGAACCCTTCCTTGCTAAAAGTTGAGCACTACACCACTGGTTAAATTGTACTTCTTTCCAGGGCATTCATGGCTTCAGGCTTGATCGAATCAAGAACAATCACTTGGGGGCTACCTTGCGGGTTTAAGGGGTAGGTCCTTTGTAGATGGTCAGATTGTTGTTGTTGATGTTGGTACATGGGCAATACTGCTCGGTAAAACCGTTAACATTGTCAGTAAATAGCAAGGATAATTTGCGTCAGAAAAGTTTCTATGTCCTATGAAATCCC
>OLMO02000301.1:5159196-5180724 GCA_900291935.2 Cassiopea xamachana
AAACCCCCCCCCCCCGTCCCATGTTTACGTTGATCTACATTGACGAGAAAAAGAAGCAGGTCTAAAAGAAGCACTAATACTAAAAAAAATACAGAAGCATCACTGTAAACGAATAAGCAAAAATTCTATGAACCAATATATTTGAAAAATCTTTTACATTACATGTCATTTTTATGATGCAAAAAGGACATCACAAGATTAAATACAGTTTTCTTTCATAAAGCAGAGAAAGCAGTAACCTTGCTTAGTTTAGTGGATAGGTTGTTAAGGACTACCTAGCAGCAAAAACCAGTTTGCAATCATCTGTCATACTGACTTCTTCATGGCTAATAGAAACGCTACATGTAATATGAACAATATTAATACTCAACCATAAGCTGTACATTGGGATTATCTACATACAATTGTGCAAGTTAATCATTTATCAACTGAATAAGCATATTCAATAATTCTAAATAAAGTGAAAAAAATACATTGACGGTGAAACAAAAGTTAGCAACTGTTCAAGTTAAAAAGAGGTTTTTTAAACTAGTGGGTAACTAGCTTTTGTAGCAATACCACATTGGTTATGCTTGTTTCTTGACATCATGATGTAACCACTCAATCCCCAGCCACTTCCCCAACTGCAATAAACAAGTGTGTGGGTGTGAAAAAATAGGCTTAAATACAAAGACTTCATGTGATCAATTAAATCATGCCTACTTCTATGAAGGCCAGGTTACACATTTGATATTCAGCTGCAGCCTGATAGGACAGTGAGCAGATTTGAAACTTTAAGGGATTAAAGATGGATTTCCACTTATAGAAAATTTTCCTCAGAAAGGAAAATTCTCCTTTGTTAATTTCTACATCTCTATACGGACAGGAAAGGAAAACTGTCTGTTGTAAACATGGTGGGCCTTAATGTGATAACGGAGAAGCTAATATTTCTTCGAAATCAAATGAGTCAAAGGAAAAGCAAAAGAAAATGTGCGTGAGAATGATTTATTGAGAGAGAGAAAAGCGAAAGGTGAATTTGTTTTGCTGATAAAAGAGATGAAGTTTCATGATCATGCCCTATTCTTTGCGTACTTTCGCATGAGCCCAACAAAATATGAGCAAGTATTGACAATAGTGGCTCCTAGAATACAGGAGTACAAAGAGTTACCTTATGCTATCTTTTTAAGGATGATGCACAAAGAACAATTGCAGAAAATATTTACCCTGTCCATCATCCTAAGTAGCCACGCCGCGTTGTTTACATGCACACGTCACGTAACAAAGCCACCTGATTGGCTGCTCAAATTATAAGATGTCTTTTCCGCACGGAAAGGACAGAAAAAGTTGAGCTTGATTCAACTTTCCTCGGAACAGAACGGAACAGAAAATTTTCCTGTTCACGTGATCCTCTAGCAAGCCCACGAGCGTTTCTGTTCTGTTCCTGTCCGAGGACAGTGAGCAGATTTGAAATTTTAAGGGATTAGAAGATGCTGTTATAGTCCTTTATTATGCAAGAAATGCTCTAGGTATGCAAAATCTGCTCATCATCGAATCGGGCCCTAAGGGGCCATTCACATATTACATCACACCAATTTTGGCAATTTTAGACACCCACTCAGCACCTTCCATACTTTCTCACAAATTGGAAACTACCCACCTACCCCTGTAATGTGTGACGTCACATTATGAGTTTCAATAGGATATTTTTCTGCCTTCATACTAATGTGTTTATTTTGTCTGTTTTATTGAAAAAGGTGAACATGGTCAAAATGACATTAAAATAAGATTCCCAGATCACTTTTAGACATGGTGCAAAACTTGCTAAAGAAAAGGGCCAGACTTGCCATTTTGAGGCCAATAGCACTAAATATTGAAATATGTAAAAATGTGACATCGTACTCTAAAAATAACCCCCACCCCCCTTGCCAGACATAATATGTAAATGGACCCATGAGAAATTATTCATAATGCTATAGTGAACTATAAGAAACCAAGCCCTGTCATGAGCAAAACACTGCACATGCGGAAAGTAGCAGAGGGGAATGGTTTTGCGCATGCAATCAAACTGGAAACGAAAATCTTGGCACATGCATGCTCAGATTAAATCAAGAAACATACCAAAGAGTTCAGTCAAACAAAGAAACTAGCATAGTACAAATGATAAGCTTAAAAGCAATTCTTCACCATCAGACTAAATGCTACTCCTGAAAGCCTAAAGCAAGTGATGATTGTGGTCAGTTGTCAACATGCTAGGGTGTAAAGTATGAAGAGAAACTAAAAGCCATTACCATACCAAATTATGAAATTAGAATTTGAAGTCAACAGAAAATGTTCAAGAACACCTAGTTGCAAGTGAAACCAATTGCATTCCAATTTGATTTCCAAGTGTATGGGCGCATGCGCTTGCATGTGTTAAGTGACAAGGCTTGAGAATTGTAAACTTCAATATCAGAATTTCTGCCACACAAAGACAATAGGCCCCCTCAGACCATAATGAAACCTAACAAACAGGGAGCCATGATAACAAGAAAAAAGTTCTTAAAATACTAATGTGATTATAAGAATTAAAAAAAAATTAACTCATGCTTAGAATAAAGAACATTGCTAAATAAAGACAACTGAAGTAGTTTCAAGGTCTTAATTTTAGATGTTACATTTGCTTTTGTTCTTTCCCTGTTTTAGCTTTTTACAGCTTGGAAGATGGAGCAGAAGAACTGAAAAAGTGAAAGCAATAACATTTTGAGAACAAGCTCTATACAAAACAGAACTTATACCTGTTCTTGACCAGCCAGTAATCCTTGCCTTCATATACACCATAACCTACAACTAAGACTCCATGATCCAATCTTGTCGAACTGCACAGCCAACTGTCATAAACTCCACTATGATAGAATTGGAATGAAAAGTGGCTAGCATCAATTGCAACTGAGATTGGTCCAACAGTAGCTGTTGCCATCATCAAAGCCTTTTCATCTCCAGATTTGATGTCAACATACCCAGTGTCTGTAGCTCCAACNCATCTGCACTCTTGAATCTGCACTTGCCATTCTAAAATGTTGTCAAAAAATATTTCACTATGCTATTACAAAAAGTACACCTGCTTGATAACAGTTGACAAACACCATTAGGATCTCATAAACAATAGTATGACAAAAGACAATATCTACTGCAAAACAGCTATGCAATAGGGAGCTGGGGTGGCAATAGGAGTGTGATAGGAGGCTATAGCCCCCTTCATCAATACATGCTAGACCAGTGATCTTCAACCTGGGCGATACCGCCCACTAGTGGGCGAATTCAGATTTCAGGTGGGCAGTAGGATAATTTCATCTTATATCAAAAACATCCAAAATGTGTATCTTTAGCATAACGCACCGAATCCTTTACTGGAAACCGATGAAACGAAATGTTACTATCAGCAGTTTTTCTGTTCGTGCAGTTTAACAAAAGGAATTTCAATCCATTACATTGTTTTGCTTGTCTTATGTAATGTATTTACTTTCGGGATCAAGGTGTATCAACGATGGGGGACTTTTTTGATCAAATGTTAGTGGACGGTGAGAAATTATACTTTTCCAGAACTTACAAAAATGGGCGGTACATGGGAAAAGGTTAAAAACCACTGTGCTAGACTCTCATCAGGTGAATGACTCTGTTCTTTGAGTTTTCCTGCAGTTACAGTACCTTGCTAACCACATTCTAACCCCCTTGTTGGAAAGCTCTGGCACTCTGTAAGAAAATTCCTGACACACCTCAGATAGAAAATTGTATTTGATGTTCTGTAGGACATGCATGCTCCAAAGTGGAAACAAATGAATGCATCAACTCTCATGGAATAATAATTTACCAATACTATGAGCAAGTGAGATGTAATAACTTAACAATAAAATTAATGCTGTTGCATTGCTAGTCAATCTAGCCATAATAAGAAAAGATCCAATAAAAGAGCATGGTTTCCCTCAGAGCATTCCAAAAAGGGGATAGCACAAATTACCCTAGATGATTAGCTGAAAAGAATAATACAACAAGATGCATAATTTTTTATAAGAATAAATCATTTTTCATTGAGCCTCAGTATTCCTAAATGTTTCAGCTTTAACCCCTAGATTCTTAAAAATCAAGGTGTACCTAGGTCGGAAAATTAAAGAATTATGATCTCACTTTATCATTAAGNGAAGAGTGAAGTCGAGCAGAATAAGAAATGTTGTATCAATAGTGAAAAAGTTCATCTTCAAACAGTACTAAAGCTCAAATACAAAAGAAATTCTAAATTGTGGTGAAACTTGAGCCTTATTATTCTTAAACTTAAGCGATTCTGGGCCTGAATTTTCTTATACATTCTATTCTTATAAAAGTCTGTAATATTTATCAATGGACTCATCCTTATTGTCATAAACTTGACAAAATGGTTATAATTGTTTATTCCTTTCCAAAAACAGAGCACATTCTTAGATTTACCAACAATAACTGGCATTTNTTCAAAACTTGGCAACTGCATCTAGGACCTGTGATTGTCACACCACCCATAACCCAACAATTACACCCAAAACTCAATCATCTCAATTTAATAAAATCCAGTATTAGAAATGTATTGTCAAATCTATAGATATCATGCCAAGCCTACTTTCAAAACTCTATAGAAACTATAATGATTGTCAATAAAGCAAATGGAGTTTGGGCCAAAATTTCTCCAAGTTGACTAAATGACAAGGAAAGACCATGCAAGATTGAAAATTTATTCAATCTGGAAATGCTATTGAAAACAAAAGATATAAAGGGTAGCATCCAAAAACACTGGTATATAAGATGAAATGTATCTTGGCACAGTAAATAAGGAGCATATGAAAGTACAAAGCACTCAATAAGAAGGGGAAATATTGTGTCCACCCATGGGGTGATAGGTGAAGTATTTTCTGCATACAAACAGGCCCTAAATAATAGGAAAATAAAAATGCAACTGCCTGTAACAAGAGAAGAAACAGCAACAGATTTGTGAAAAAACAGTAAAATATGCAACATACCACACCCTCATATGGATAGCTTGCTTCAGTATCAATTCCTTTATTTGCTTTAATGTATCTGAAAGCATTGTCCATCAGACCCCCCTGGCATCCATGGTTACCATATGCATCAGAGCAATCAACAAGGTTTTGCTCACTAAGAGAAACAAGCTTTCCAGTCTTCTTGAAGTGCTGTCCTTCTAAGGAACCAGTCTATAAAAGTAGGAAATGATTTGATGTCATTAGAAAACTGGGTCAACTGAATCAATTCAATAGTTAAACAATATCTTGCAACAAAAGTTGAATGTGTGCACATGCAATAAGCATGGAACTTATCAAAGGCACTTTAACACTAAAATAACTAAAACCTGCTAAAAAATTTCTTTGCAAATATGACTAGATTATGGAACCATGAAATAGTTAAAAGGTGAAGCATACAGTGCTAAAAGCCCAGCAAGATCCACACTGTTCCTGATTCTTTACAGGTGTGACATAGCCCTCCTTTCTCCAGTCCACAGTTGTTGGAACATCAATATGGCTTGGGGCCAAGAAGGTTGATCCTTTTCTTGTCATGTTGAAATTAGCCTTTCCCATGAATCTATTCATCTTCATGCCGAATTCCTCAACAGTCATATCACCAAGGTGGTTCATGGCCAATTGAAATCCTTTGTTTGCAGCATTATGTTGAACAATTTTCTTCATATTTTCCATCCATACAATGTATCTAACTCTTTCTTCACCCTCATCTGCATAAGTTTTACTATGAGTCTTCTTCCAGACATGCCATTCAGGGTCTTTGATGACCAAGCTGAATGCTGGTACGCACAGGAAGGCAATTAGTAAAATCTTCATTTTGAGTGTTCACTAGAATTCAAAAATCAAGAAAACCAATTAAGTATAACTAACTCTGCTACAGTCAAATTATTTGCAATTTACTGCGGTGCTCGTAAGCATACTCTTTAAAGGTATACAAGACACTCAAAGCTATTACCTTTTTCTGCCATAAAGTTCAAAAGAGATAAAGAGTTCATAAGGACAAAGAACTAACTTTTCAGGAGTATGTTTGTGCATTTCCATGACAAAAATTAACTAAGTACATCAATAAATCTGCCACTAAACATCCTCTCCTCAAGTGTAGCTAAGGAATAAGGATTTTTGGCGAAGTTTATCTAAACTGCAGAAAAGGCACTTGAAACATATTTTAAATTGAAGTGAGCTTTTAAGGAGTGTAAAGAATTGCACTAAACCTGTATAATGCATCAAATAAAGGCCTGAATCTCTTAAAGACCCCTCTGCAACATATACCCCCATTCTATGGATTCTTTTTAAATAAAAGACCCTTCTGTTAGAAGTCCTCCTCTTATAAACTTCACCTGATTTCAATGTACTTGATGAAGATGGTATGGACAATGAAGTACATGTAGAAATATAGCACTCAACTTAACTACAGGCAGAACGAGCAAATCTTTGCTTCAACTCTGCAAAAACAATTGAGTCACCTTCTCCTACCTTAGATCAATATTTAAGTATAGAGAAACAATTCCAGGCTACTTGACCAACAGAGCACAAGAAGGAAATTTTAAAGCAATGCAAATGTTTGCAAGAACTTGCTCTTGTCTCATAAATTTGGTACAAAATTATAGATACTTTGTAAATTTTTATCTGTACTCATAGAATAGTTACTAAAGGCTCCCCTCTTTTAAAAGCCCCTTGAATAGAAGCTCACTAAAAAGTTGAAAAATTTAATAAAGGCCCAGCTAGGGGAACTGTGGACACGCAGAACAGTAGGAGACTTTCTGGCGAGTCATTTTCAGACCGTAAGTCAACTGCAAAGAGTTCTAACTCTATGAATGCAGAATTCATCCTATATGTTTGTAAGCAAGCAAATTGCTGGACATCAGGGGTCATTCACTAGTTACGTAACACTAAACCTACCATTTTTGAGACATCCCTCCCTTTTCATAATGCTTGGTACTATAGCTCTCCATATAAATTAAAAAATAGTGTAACACAAGAAGTTACCCTCCCTCATGGGCATATGAAGATGTCAAATTTAGGGGGAGCTATAAACTTTCTACCCAACTGTACTGTCATTCTTTCAGACACTCTGCCCAAGTGAAACGGATTTCTGCCCAACTTGGGGGGCTTCAGCCCCCTGCTACTCTTATGCTCTCCCCCCTAGAGGCATTGCATAATGCGTGAATGATCCCTCACGATTAAATTGCCTCCTTGTTGCTCATTACATGATTATTTCCCTTCCATATTTCAGTCAGATACATTGCTTTATTGGCTAGGCCAATAAAAATTTCTAAAACTGTGAATGGGGTTGTTAGTCATCAGATTTTCCAAGTACTATTTTAACTATTTTACAGCCACAATGCTTCTAGGTCTGGGGCTTTTATTCCAAGCATTGGAGTAGAATCACATTTAAATCAAGACAAGACTCTGGAAAGGCATCACTTGAGGGGAAATAGGGGTGGCTTACCACCACACATTTGGCAAGAGCCTCTGTATAGATGGGAAAAATCCAGAAAAGTATACTCTTTACGAGGCAATTTTTCATTGTTTCCCAAGAGGAATTGGTTTTTCTAGGGCAACTTTACCATTTTTCGACTCTCCATAGAAATGTTGAAAGTGATACAAATCTCCATCCCATAACCAACTTCCTTGAAGTTGCTTATACAAATGCGTATAGAAAATCAACGAACAGCAACTATCCTACGTCTCTTTGTTTCGTATGGGTGTATAAATCGGCACAAGCTCGTATTGAATCATCGCGCTCGAGATTTGGTATTTCGGTTTACTGGCACCATAGCAATGACGCAGGACTATTGCATCATCCTATCCTATTGATATGAAAATTACGCGTAGTTTTTTAATAGTTCGCTTTATACCTTTGGACCTCAGTACATATTCCACGTAAATATCAATGAAATTCTGTCTTTGCGACGATAGGTATATGCTAAAGCGCTAAAACTAAAACTTTAGTAACCAAAGAGAAGCACACACCAACATCTAGTATTTAGATCTTCAATGGCCTATCTACTCTATTGATGTATATATTTTAGTGAAAATCCATGAGTGCGACTGTCAACATCTGTTAACAAACTTAGATTCAAACTTGAGGAAAAGAAGCACTTTAAGTAAAGTTGGATACTTCCTTAAAATTAGCACCCGCGAGCGCAACTAAATGCCAACTAATGTGTCTATAGAGAAACACTCAATAGTTTTGATGGAAACAAAACCTCCCTTTGCAGCAGCCAGGCAGTGACAAAATGCAATCAGTCAAACGCGAAAGAGAAAGGGTAGGCAATTTTACTTCATGCGTACCACCGTGGTAAACAAAGGAAAAAACCGGCAAATTCATTAGCTTCCTACAGCTTTAGGACTGAGTAGCAACAACCTGGCAACGAATTTTACAACTAAAATAAACGCAAAATATAGGACGTTGATAATCGTATTAGGATCATTTCTGCTTAGTTACCTGTTTAACCCTGAATCTGTTACCTTCTCTGTTCTTGCGGAGAGTGAGACAGCAAATCTTTGTTGGTGGCAGTTTTATTTAGGTTTGTTTTCAAGCTCATGTGACTGATAATACCAAAATCATGTGACTTGATCATATGACATGCCACATTGGATTGTGGGTAGTCCTTGCACGCTGAAACAGTGGCTGAAACAACATGCATGAGAGACAGAGACGCATCTACCCAAGGGGTGATTTCTAAACATTTCAACAAGTGGACTCTGTGTGCAACGTCATAAGTAGGTGTGGCTTATTTGGAGCCACGCCCAAAATTAAGGATAGAGACATGATAATTTAGTTTAGCGATGCAATACACGTGTGTTTTATAAGAAAGCTTTTTAGGCCTTTCTGTGACAGTACTGAAATTTTCTTAACTTTTTCACGGTTCCAGTATGAAAACGTTCTTAACACTTTNTCATAGAAACAATTTTTGAGCTCAATATTTTGCACATGCCAGCGGTCGCGGCGACGGGGGGGCCGGGGGGCCTTGGCCCCCCCACTGTTTGCTAAGATTAAATTTGCGCATTTGTATTTTACTGTTCTTCGTTAGTATGTATTTGTAAAATTTTTGTTCATAATTTGAGTTATAAAGAACTGTTTTTGGGGGTATCAAAAGCTCTTTGGGACGCACAATTTTATCTGTCATCCAAGCATAGTGGGACAGATTTAAAATTTTATCGAATTTCTGGCCCCCCCACTCAAATACTCGCGCCGCGACCCCTGCATGCACATCATTGGAAAGTGAAAAAGCTCCAATTCAATTCAATTCAATTTCAACAAAATTTCATTCATTTCAAACAACAAGTTAAAGCTAAAAATACTATAATAAAGCTTAGTAAATGAACAGAAGTTAATCTATTAGAGGGTAGCCAACATCAGATCCTAGCATCACAAATAAATCGAATTTTAGATACATTAACACTAATAACCGGTCTACTTTCCTATAAACCATTTTCTTATAAAAAAATACGTGTGTAGCCATTAATTAGAAAGAAAGGAAAAGCCATATAGCAGTGAGGAAATTCATCATTGCAATACAATACAAGACACGCTCTTTTGTGCTTAATTATAAGAGGGTTATATTGCACTTTTTGAATTTTTACCGCCTATAGCATTTTGTAAAGACCCCCTATTTTGCCAAAATATGAACATAACAGAGTAGGAAGCAAGATCAATGCTCTTTGAACAGGAAGATTAATACAGAAATGTAGGGGTGCTGAGCTCCTCCAACATGAGTAAGAGCTTTAACAAGGGGGGCTCAGCCCCCTTAAACTCCCCCTAGAAGTCGCCCCTGATATACACTCCTTTTCTATAAAAAAGTTAATGAATACCTAATTAATGACCAACTCAATTTTCCACAAGACTTAAAATACCAATGTTCTACAGATCATCTATAATACAATGAAGTTTTAAGAGCAGTATGGCATTTCAGATGCTTTTGAATCGTTGATACAATATTTATTATTCTGTTCAGCCTTGTTTTGTTTTATGAACAAGTACGATATCAACAGGCACTTAAATATATTCCTTTGATTTCCAGGCGAAGCTACATCTTTTGCAGTTCAGAATATTTGAACAATAACTTTAATTTCCAAGGCAAAAAATAAGATCAGGTACTGAATGTTCTTTTAAAAAGAGTGTAATACCGGGGTTCTAAAGTGTGACATCATGCCTAACAGGAGTGCCGAAACAGGGGACAGCTGTCCCATCTACCTTAGCGCAAGCAAACCATTTTTTAAAATTGGTGTTTGTGAGAAAATTGCTGAAAATTGACCATTCTGACCAAATTGACTAAATTGACCAAATTGACCATTGAACATTCTGTAGGAAAATTGACAAACTACTATTATTTAAAAAACTGTTAAATGTCGAAGCACCTAAATTCTTTCAAAAGCTGAGGGATGGATATTATAAAGTGTCATGACATACTGAATTTGGTTAATTTCTTCTGTCCGGCTTTATTTGCTTTTAAGTGCTCAAAATGTAACAGCTTTCTATGACAGTAATTTGTAAGCTTTCTTCCAAAATGGTCACGCATATTTCGTTATTAGTTCTGGGGTTCCTCAAATATCATATTCACTGAAATATTTAATTTTGTTTCACCCGCAGAAGAACGATGTCTCCTTGCCCCAATTTGCTTCCAGCACCCCTTATATCTAATGTGGCCAGCAATGAAGAAAAGTGTCCCTCCATGTCTATTACCTCCATCTATGAACTGAGTGCAGGGAGTGTAGGCCGCTTGTTGAGATATGAATGGGCACAGCCCCACACTCAGTAAAAGCTCTTGATGGTTAAGTACTATTGTAAATGAAAGCAGTTCTTTTAAAAACAACAAGTTCAGGCCCGTAGCCATGGCAGTCACGAGGCCAGCTTTCAAAAGAAATGGGGGTAACTAGGCAGGGTGGGTGTGGCAGCATCATCCAAACATATAGAAAGTGCTTATTGGACACTCAGAGAAAGGAAGGCTCCAATGCAAAATGTTTTGATCACCACACCTTCTACGTTTGTTGCAATGTTAACAATGTCTTTTATACTGCCAAATAGCAGCAAAGGGTGTTTGGGGGCTTGCCCCAGGACAATTTTACAATTACATTCCCTAAAATGCCGGAGAATGCTCCTTTGCAAGCATCATTAAAAGCATCATATATAATCTTTGACACACAAGAGACAATAACAAAATACCAAATGATCAAGATTCAAAGTTATGGGCGGGCAAGGGCGAGCAAATCGTTGAGCTGGAGGGCACTGCATCCTATGCCACCCCCTGGCTTCGTTGCTGAGCCATGGGGTAGCATGGGGTGCCAAATGCCATGCCTGGACAATAGGATGCCAGCTTTTTGCCACCCCTGGGATTTTTTTTGCAAGCGTTTATTGCTGCTTTATCTTTGTGGCTAAGGAGATATCTCCTGAAATTCTGGTTTGGTCTTTGTGAAATGCTAGAACTTTAAATTTTTTCCTGTACGCACATTATCCATGTGATTGTCATAACATAAAGTATGAAAAAGCTATCAAATTGTGTGCCACGTGATTCTTCCAGGACAATTTTGCCACCCTTGAAAAATGGACCTTGCTACGGGCTTGAATATGTTTCATTAAATAACTGCTGCCACCACCTCAAAGTAAAAAAATTCCTGGCAAGTTTCATAGCTCGTGATCTAAGCTTTATGACGATGCAATATCTATCAACCAAATCTGTTGAGCAATATGGCGATGCAAAAATGCCCTTCAGCAAGTGATTGATAATAAAGAAACGCTGAGTCACGAAATTGCTTTCATGTGATAGCGAACAATGTAACATAGGGTTCAAAGGTAATGCACAACACAATACTTATTTCGCTGCGATTTTGCGGCGAAATATTCGCCTGGCTAGACAGATCGAGGCAGTTTGAGGGGCTCTGCTGTTGGTTCACCCCACTAGTATGATTCGTGACGTCATACTCTGCTTTGCCAGTTTGTGCATTAATACAGTATATAGTTATATACAAACCGTATGCATTGAATTTGAAGAAAAATTTACGTTTTATTTTTCCAACTACGAAGGGTTAGATAAATGCATGCACGGAACTTGTGGGGCTTAGTACCTCCAATAAGATTAAGTTCAGAGGTGGATCCAGGAAAAAATCTGAGTGTAGCTTTCTTTTATCGGAGGGTGTGGCAAGTTTAGGCGCGGTCACTAACTTTCTATGAGATTCAGGCTCCAGCCAAGCCCTTAGCCAGGCCTTTGTTTCAGGAGTGGCAAGATTGTCCTCGAGGAATCAAAATGTGCAAAGTCTGAGACCTTACTTCATACTTCATGTTATCACAATCAAATGGTTAATGTGTGTGCAGGAAAGGATTGAACCTTCTAGTATGTCACAAATATAAAGTGACAATAAAAATCGCAAGTGAAAGCAGCATGGCGTTGTCATGCGTTATTTAGGCACGAGTAACCATTACTTATATCGTTACAAAGAATGAATAAATTTGTCTAGTCGATCGTAACTTTGAAGAACAGGATATAGATAACCACAAAACTAACATCATAGAATAGATGTGTAATTTTCCCTAATTAATAACGACATAAAATCATAGTCAACATCCGACTTTTCCCGATTTGAATGAGTATTTTTTACGTAAATATGGCTAAATACAATAGAAAGAAAATAGTTGAACGAATATAACGATTATTTGACGCACAAACAAGTCAAGTGGCCAATATATTTCACGCATGCGTTTGACAGTGACATGCTTTGGCGTGATCCATAATTACCTATAGGGATACATGTGTTGTATTTAATTAGAAAGAGTTTTGGACTTGAAATTCTCTTAGGTTTCAGTATCAAACCTTTCTTAGCAAACAGTTTTCAATTCCGATATTCTAAGAAACAGAAAGCTCAAAAAGCTGTACGTAAATCCGTGTTCATAAACCTTGGTCAAATAGCAGGAAATAGGCTCTTGAACATCAGTGAAGATATACAATGACATTGAACATAACGATTGTGTATCATTCTTGCCTTGAACTACTAGAATGCACGTATCACAATAGGCACGTCAGTCAAACCCTATGAGTTTCTCTGGTAAATTGCGGACCCTGGGTAGATCAATTTAATTCAACGCGACACAAATGTGACCTTTAAATCGAGTTGCATTTCTGCCGTTTAATGCGACAAGGCTGGTGAACTACAGTCGAATGAAATTATTTAATGTGGCAATGGATTTAAACGTCGAATTTGTGTCGAATTCAATTGACACTTAGTATTTTTTAGGCTACTTGATTTAATTCGACGCGGCAGAAATGCGACTTAATGTGGCAATGGATTTAAAAGGCGATCTTCTGCCGCATGAAATTGGCATGCTTTCTCAGGTTGTTTTATTTAATTCGAAGCGGCAGAAATGTGACCTTTAAACTAGGCCTAAGTGCTTCATAATCACGTTCACATGCTCTATACCGAGCATGCATATTCCCCAACAGTCTGCAAGTAAAAATTTACCGCAAATGAGTAAGTCTTGGTATTGTCTTAATATGTTGGTAGATGAAGGAAACCGTAGCTCTGTTACAAAGATTTTGACATTAAAAGAAAAAACGGGGCCTAGGAGCTGTGCACCCCTCAGAAGAGTGTTGTATAGCATGGCTCCTGCACATCAACGGAATACGTCATCAGCAGAACTGAATAAGGAACATTGCACCAGGATTGTGCAAAGAGAAATAAAACAATTTCTATTGGGCAATTTATGGACTTTACATGATTATTGAATATTTTTTAAATTGCACCATCTTTTTTGTTGAGTATTATAAAGTAGTTTAGTTTAATCGTCAAGTTAGTTGTCGTCGAAAAGTAGAAGTAGTTGTTGTAGATGCAAGCCACCTTGACGATAGTTGCCGTTTTGAAGAGAAAAAGTGGTAAGTTTTAAACAGCCTTTTTAGAGATTCTTGATATCAATACGAGAGAACTCACGCTCTCCTCTATGTTACAATTTAGGGATAGGAGTTAAGAAGAGCCAAGACCCAAGCATCTCCCTAAATATAACAAAAGTTTTAGAGCCACGCCCTTTGATTTTGCATAGAATGCATCTCCATTCATCAATTTTGATTCATTATCAGTTTTGCAGCTTTATGTAGATCTGGAAGCTGATTCCAAATTGTACTTCTCCTAAATGAAGGTGACTCGTTTCCATAAATTTTTCCTTCGTATTTGGAATTGTCACTTCCTTACTTATGTGTATGAGCTCCTCAAAACTAGAGTTATGTCATTTAGCAGCAATCTCAGGAGGGCACGCTTATGTACACTGTTGACTTATGTATACTGAGAATGTCAGAGAGCAAGGGAAATCCAGGAGAGAATGCCAAGTAAGGCACTTGAACCAGAGCTAAAGTGGTTGCAAGGGTGTCAAAAAAGGCTACAACATATTTTCACCTTTTGTGTAGTTCATACCATCCAAACATAGTCCAGCATAATTTCTACACAAATATTTACTTCCCTGCACCTGTATCTCTATAATCAACTCGATTTTGAATATTGTTCTCTGCTATAGTCTGTTTAATTTGATCTCTTTACCAAGTAAGCCTTTTCAATGAACGTTAACTCCTTTATAAAATGAAGCTGAACTTCCTACTGAAAAGAACCACCTTCATTCCGGTTTGATAATGGCATATACACACAAAGATTGAAAGATCAATCAGAACTATAAATTTTGTACTTACCCTCTAACAGTTTGGCCTGCTCTTGATCCATATTCATCAATGAAAAGTGCAATTGTAAACTTTGAGCCACAAACAAATACCAAAGAGATAGTGAAATCAAGTTCAACCTCTTGCTTTGCAGCGACCATATTCCAAAGTTAAAAACACTTTTGGTTGACACATTTTGACCTATGGCGGGAGCGTTGGAAGTACTATTTTTCCATGCCATGTCATCGTCATTGCAAAGATCTCGAAAATGGCCCTCGTGCTGAAAAACGCCTGCGTTTGATGCCCATCCATAAGTGATGCTGGAAAAGCCATACCTCAATAGCAGAAGAGATGAAAACGGTAGTCTGAAAAAGCAATCTATTTTTATTTGCTTGTATAGAAATATCATCGTGGATGTAGTCGTTCATAAAGACTATTTCATTCAAGCTTTACAGCAGAGAAGAAACTATACACACCTTAAATCCAACCAATGAGAAGGTATTTGCCGGTGGATTCTGTTACAAGAAAGGATTAATGTGCTACATGAATAGTCTTGGTCATTCAAGAACGCCAAAAAAAGTTGCCAGGCAGCTGAATCTCCTTCTCTTGCCAAACTGAGAAGCTCTCATAGTCAGTCAAAAACGCACTTAAAGCAACAGTACCTCTTCCGGTGGATATTAGAGTTGTGTCAGGGAAGCGATTTTGGCGTCGCAGCTTGATAAATTTACACTAATATAGGACCTATAATTATATTACTGATTTTCTTTATTTATTCAATATTTACAAGCGATTTTACTTACAGCATGAAAGTTAGAAAATACATATATATGTATTTGAAAAATATACTTCTCCATTCATTAGCCCATTATTTTCCACTGCGTGGTTTACTACAAATTAGTATTACATTCGACTAAAAGTGTAAATTTGCCTGAAATTAGAGGGAAAAGTAAATTGATTGTCAATTTGCTCTTTCATCAAAAACAGTTCACCATCAAAACAAGAACAAAACAGGGCAATACATTTAAAATGTAAAGCTGAAAAAGCACTCAAATTAACAAAAAATCTACAGGAAAATCCCAGAAATCTTCATGAATTTTGAGCCTTACATTTAAAGTCATTCTTAAATTTCCGTGAATTTGGCTTTCAATGTTTTCATAGACCATATTCTTATAAGAAAAGTACATAGGAGTTCCGCAGGAGTGTAGTGTAGTGGAAGGTACTTTTGAGGTACTAAAAGCAAGAGCTTTTCAAGCTTCCATCAGACCTTAAGTTTCAAAAATGTTCAAAAGTCTTCAATTTCCGGCAGATTTGGTGTTTGGCATAGATATAGGCACCTGTAGCCTCCCTTGTACCCAACTCCTTTTTGTTGCCAATGAATTTTTCCATGCGTTATAGCAAAAGCAACTATGGACACAAAACCGATTAAATAGAGCGATTAGCATGATTGGGATGATTAGAAAGTGACTACGATGAGAGTAGGATGTGTTTATGTATAGCTAGAACCATGTAAGTATATCGTTTGAGAACAACGGGAACAAGGGAAGGCCTAAGATCGAGCCTTGAGGAGCCTCGCAGGCAACAGAATTGAGAGTCTATGTATGGTTGTTGTAATAAATAACTTGTTGTCTGTTGAAGAAATAACTTTTAAGTCATCCCAACTCCACTCCAATTATACTATATAATGGTAAGTTGGTTAAAAGACTAGCGTGGGAAAAGGTATCGAAAGCCTTACTGATATCAATTAATACACAGCCAACAAGGTTCATATTATCCTTTGTTTTTGGATTTCATAAGTAAAAAGAGTAGCAGTAAGGGCCTGTATGCATGCCCCCTTGGCTGTCTATAGAAGCACATAGAATACTGTAGACGGGATCATAGACAGGATCATGTAAACTGACTCAAGAAAACGTCTCAGCTAGGCGAGATATACCGGCCAGGTGGGATCATGTTGTTCAGGCCCTAAGTTCAGTGGATCGATTTTTACGAAATCCAAAGTTTTGCATTGTGAGCAATTTCTGTTTGCTCAAATGATAGAAAACCTTTTTCACATTGTTCCTTCTGTAATTTTAGCCATGACAAACAGAATAGATATCGGTCTGTAGATATAGGTTTGTCTGGAAAAATTCTAGTAAACAGAGATTGATTAACGATGTAGAACAGAGGTTGAATCAGACAATCAGCACCGTCTTTGATCACACGTGGAGGAAAGCCATCCTGCCCCGTTGCTTTCTTGGATTTTAGTTGTTTTAAAATGCTTGCTACTTCAACTGTTGGGATGTACTCAAAGTAAAAACGGATTTTAGCCCTGAATTTCAACAAAGTATGACTTCTCCAAACAAACTCTTGGCAGGGGTAGGCTTTGATCTTTAATTTGCTAACAGCACTACTAAGATATTTGCAGAACCTCTGTACAACACATTGGGCGTTTGATATCTTCCTTCCATCGATATTAAAAGAGGTTTCCACATAACAAGTTTTATTTTTGACGGGTATACTCGTTGTAAAGCCTTTCAAATTGATGTTGTGTCAATATAATTGTGCTCCAATGAGTAATTTGACCTTGCATTTCTAACAAGTGAATGCACTAAATTCCTCTTGGCGCTATACTCATTTTAGTTATACTAATTTTGTCTTTTCTCTACTTACACAGAAACTTATCCCGCTTATTCAGTTCTTTTTCTATTCCGACAGATAGCCAGGGTGTAAATATCCCGTTAATTCTCTTCTCAATCTTTAGAACAACACATTATTTAAGCATCGTTAAATATATTCATAAAAGGCCATACATTGTTTATATTTGTACTTTCGTAAAGCCCTTCCCAGTCTGGGGCATTTGGACGGTTTATTACTTCTGTTGGTCATAATACCTGTAATTACAGCAGGTGATTTCTTGTGCTGGGAGTTTCACATAGTTGACTTTGCAAACCAAAACAATCATTTCATGATCTGCAGTGTCATTAGGAATCACTGGTTAGTACGGGTATTGGGATGGTCTTAGGAGGCCTGTAAGCACAGTATAGCCAACCAGTATATCATAGTAAAAATTTGCTGCGAGCCCCTTCGGGCTTGTTGATGTCCTTCTTTGTTATAAAGCAAAATAAAAGTGGAACAGAAAAATGAATATCGTATCGGTAGTGTAGCAGTTAGTCTAAGGCCGTCTCATGACTCGAATATGCAAAAACTCTATGTCGTAATGATGCTTGAGTCTTGCATTTTCCTTAAATCAATTCCAAGCATCAGTGATTCTGAGCTTAAATATTCTAATATACTTCATTCTTATACAAGAATATATAATACAGAAGCGTGTATTTAGCTCTGTAGGCAAGCATCCGATGTAACGAAAGCTGAGACTTCCATTACTTACAACAATTGATTGATATGTTTCTCTTGAACAAAAATTCCATGCACCCAGATGTCTCTTTGAATGGAAAATGATAAAATGCAGTGGATTTAGCTCACTTTTTCTTCATAAAAGAAACGTCCTAGGAGTGGTGAAATATCAAGCGATAATTGTCCAAAAGTCAGGTATATGCTTACTTTAGTTTTTCCTCTGCTCGAAGAAAAGGGCCAAACCATATAAATGGGACATAAAGGCCCACAAAGCTAGGGCTGTAGCACGCATATTGGCGGTATATATAGTACGTGATTATAGCATGTGCCAGCTATAATGAAAATTGCAAAGAACATTGGTCATGTAACTTTTCGTAAAGCATCTTTATAGCAGTATCTTTAAACGCTATTCTAAATACTTATTTTGAAAGCTTGTAGTATCTTGCAATAAAATACTCTTTCTCAAAAGTAACAGTATCTTGTAACAATAGAAATTTTTAGAGCAACTCGCCCATCTCAGAACACTAAGTTTAATATTGAATAATATTAAACATAAATTCAACCATAGCTGTATATTGGGATTATCTACATACACTTGTGCAAGTTATTCATTTATCAACTGGACAACCATATTGAAACAATTGCGTAAAAGTGAAAAAATGCATTGAGGGTGAAATAAATGTTAGCAACTATTCAAGTCAAAAAGAGTTTTTTTTAAACTAGTGGGTAACTAGCTATTGTAGCAATACCACATTGGTTATGCTTGTTTCTTGACATCATGATGTAACCATCCAATCCCCAGCCATTTCCCCAGCTGCAATAAACGATAGTGTGTGGGTGTGAAAAATAGGCTTAAATACAAAGCTTTGAAATTGATCAATTACACCATACCTACTACTTTAAAGCAATCATTCATAATTCAATGGTGAACTATAAGAAATGTAACATACAATATCAAAGTTTCCACCACATAAATAATATATATTTCATTTTAAACTTTCTATACACGCTGCCACCCTATGACTATAATGAGGACCATGATGAAGAGAACAATGAATATGCTTTTACAATAGCTGCTCTAATTATAAGAACTGCGATAAAAGTAACCAATACTTTTACTCAAAGCTTCCCTGACTTTCCCCTACCTATGTAAAAAGTACATTGTCCCTCTAACTTTCCTTCACTGCATAACCCCTGGTTACAGTGAACTATAAGAAATGTAACATATAGTATCAAAATAGTTTCAACAACACATATAAAATAGCATTTCCTTTTACATTTTCTATACATGCCAGCCCCTTTAGACAATAATGGCACCTAACATACAAGGAGCCATGATAACAAGAAAAAGCTCTTACAATAGCTACTGTGATTATAAGAGTTAAAGTAACATTAACTCATATTTACAATAAAGAACATTACTAAATAAAGACAACTAAATTATTGTTAAGGTCCCAGCATCAGCGGTCAAGTTTGCTTTCTACAGCTTAGAAAATAGAACAGAAGCACTGAAAATTTGAAAACATCGAAATTTTGAGAATAAGAACTACACAAAATAGAGTGTATACCTGTTCTTAACCAGCCAGTAATCCTTGCCTTCATATACACCATAACCAACGACCAACACACCATGGTTCAATATTATTGAGTTACAGTGTGCGCTGTCATAAACTCCACTATGATAGAACTGGAAAGAACTGTGGCTGGCATCAATCGCAACTGAGATTGGTCCAACAGTTGCTGTTGCCATCATCAAAGCCTTTTCATCTCCAGATGTGATGTCAACATACCCAGTATCTGTAGCTCCAACATCAGCTCTCTTGAATCTGCACTGGCCATTCTAAAATGTTATCAAACATTATTTCACTTTGCTATTACACAAAGGGCACCTGCTTGATAACAGTTGACGAACACTGTTAGGATCTAATACACAATAGTATCACAACAGAAAATATCTCCTGCAAAACAGCTATGCAATAGGAAGTGGGTGGCACTAGGGGAGTGATAGGAGGCTATGCCCCTCTCATCAATACATGTTAAACTCATCGGAAGGTAAAGAACTCTGTTCTTTGAGCTTTTTCGGCAGTTATGGTAAATTGCTAACCACATTCTAGCCCCCTTGCTGGAAAGCTCTTTGAAGTAAACAGTACTAACAGGTCCTAATTGGTCTTCAGGCCTTGTCAACCAACTCTATGCAGGTCGATGAAGTGGTGAAAGAATGTCTCTCTGTCGTTTGCATAGCTACACGTTTTTTAATAGGAAAACCATCATTTTGCTTTTCTTACGTTTTGTTGAAATAAACTGGCTAAAGTGGGGGTACACTTTCTTTGCTAATCATGTATACTCGAATTAGAATTCTATTTGCAACATTTTGATTGTAATAATGATGTAGTATCGACATTTAGCTAACAAAAAAGTTACTTTTGAAAATTGAACCTAGTGACTTTCTTAAGATTATCATAAGACTTTGGCCATTTGAGGCTCATATTTTTGCTACCTTTACTCTTATAAAAAAGCGTGTGATTGCTTTATGAAAGGAAAATGGGCATAAATTTTAGGTGTGGTCATTGATGGTCGTGTGAATGTCAGTATATTTCCTGGATCCGCCACTGACCAAACCCCACCAATGTTCACCAGTGGAAGTCTTTTTTGAATATGATCAATTACCACTGGTATCTACCGCAGCTTGCAGGCTCCTTGGAGCCCTTGCACTCCCTGCTTAGGACAGATATCCCATGGAAATGGGGTAAAGCACAAGCAGAGCTTCAAACACATGAAAGCTACGCTTTAGTCCTCTTATTTTGTCCATTATGACCCCCAGAAGCCAATATTATTGTCTTTCAATGCCTCACCTTATGCAGTATGGGCAGTCTTGCCACACTGAATGTCAAATCGACAAGAACACGTTATAGTTTATGCCTCCCGAACACTTGCACCAGCCGAGAGAAATTATTCTCAGTTGAAGAAAGAGGGATTGGCAGTGAGGAAATTCCACCAGTATTTGTACGGTCGCATGTTTACTATTTTAACAGACAGCACGCCATTTTTAGAGCAATTTCAACACCTGCAGCTGCTAGAATTCAGTATTGGGCCTTATTACTCTCCAATTCAATAATTCAACTTTTCTCTGTCTGGATTTCCCGAAAACTTCCTTGCCTTCAATAAAATTTTCTTGTCAAGATAATATTCTTTCCTTGAACCTGTTTTACGTTTCTATGATTCAAAGACTGCAAAAGTGAACCTCTTATGTTTTTCCTCATCAAAACAATGTGCAGTAATATCCCAATTCTACTTTGCCAGCATACCAAAGTTACTGTGTGAGATGGTAGGCACATTGTAGAAAGGCTCAATATCATCTTGAACTTTTTGACGTCAAACCAAAATTCAATCTCACTACAGATGTGTAATCATAGGCATAAGGTTTCGAGCCATCCTAAAAAGTGCTAGCCTTGCAAGAGATAATAGAACAACAGCAAGAAGGTTTGATTTTTTGAACCTTTTTATAACATAGATGTGATCAATTAACAAATTGAGATTGCCACGTGCGG
>OLMO02000301.1:5182698-5196695 GCA_900291935.2 Cassiopea xamachana
GACTCTTTTGCTTAGTCTAGGCACCAATTTCAATTTCAACATCGATATTTCATGAAATATCCAGAAAACGCCGAATTCGAAAGAGAATTTTCGTTGCAAGCCTAGTTAAAGTTCTTTGAATAACGAACGCCCTGGTAGTAATAGACCAAGCCGCGAGAAACATTTTTTTGAAAGGAAACTGTTCACATTGGTTTTCATTAAGCTGTCTGTCATTTCTCACTTGTTGATAGGAAGCAGCCTAAATTTTGAGACTAAGAAACTCGCTTCCTAGAAGCAGAGTCATAACAGTTACTAACCTTCAGAAGTCTTTTAGCTATAACCGCATCCCTATTAAAGCTAAAACAATACTTCTCGTTATCAAATTATTTATAGTCGCATACTATAGCCACACCTTTCACTCAATCATCTCAATGTAATAACATCCGGTAATAGAATTGTATTGTCAAGCCTGCTGAAATCAAGCATCATCTACAGACAACATTCTGATGCATTAATAAAACAAATGAAGCTTGGGCTAATACCCAAAATTTTACAAGTTGGCTAACTCAAAAGAAAAACCATCCCAGATTGACTACATATTCAATCTGGAATTGCTTCTGCAACAAAGAGATATAAAAGGGTAGCATCAAGAAATATAGTACAGTAGACACATATTTGAACTGTGAATAATAGGCAAATAAAAATGCTTTTGTCTGTGCAAGAGAAGAAACAGCAACATATTTTGTCAAAAAGCAGTAAAATGTGCAACATACCACAGCCTCATATGGGTAGCTTGCTTCAGTGTCAATTCCTTTATTTGCTTTAATGTATCTGAAAGCATTGTCCATGTGGCCTCCTTGGCATCCATAGTTACCATAAGCATCAGAGCAATCAACAAGGTTTTGCTCACTAAGAGAAACAAGCTTTCCAGTCTTCTTGAAGTGCTGTCCTTCTAGAGAACCAGTCTATAAAAGTAGGAAATGATTTGATGTCCTTAGAAAACTGGGCCAACTGAATCAATTCAATAGTTAATCAATACCTTGCAACAAAAGTTGAATGTGTGCACATGCAATAAGCATGGAACTTATCAAAGGCACTTTAACACTAACATAGCTAACATACCTGCTAAATAATTTCTCTGCAAATATGGCTATCTTACGAAATTATGAATTTGTTACAAAGGTGAAGCTTAGAGCGCTGACACAATGTCAGTCAGGGTTCTCCAGTGTAAATTTTACATGAAATATGCCTTAGCTTTCATGAGGCTTTCGCCCCCCTAAAAAAGGGAAATTGTCTGCAATTATTATAAAATAGTTAAGAAGGTCAAGCTTACAGCACTAAAAGCCCAGCAAGATCCACACTGTTCCTGATTCTTTACAGGTGTGACATAGCCCTCCTTTCTCCAGTCCACAGTTGTTGGAACATCAACATGGCTTGGGGCCAAGAAGGTTGATCCTTTTCTTGTCATGTTGAAATTAGCCTTCCCCATGAATCTATTCATCTTCATGCTGAATTCCTCAACAGTCATGTCACCAAGGTGGTTCATGGCCAATTGAAATCCTTTGTTTGCAGCATTATGTTGAACAATTTTCTTCATATTTTCCATCCATACAATGTATCTAACTCTTTCTTCACCCTCATCTGCATATGTTTTACCATGAAGTTTCTTCCAGACATGCCATTCAGGGTCTTTGATGACCAAACTGAATGCTGGTACACACAGGAAGGCAATTAATAGAATCTTCATTTCGAGTGTTCACTAGAAGTAAAAGATCATAAAAATCAAGTTCAGTGCAACTTGCTCTGCTAAGTTCAAGTCATTTGACATTGAAGTTGATGCCCTTAATCACAGATTGCAAATATCTTCTGTAAATGTATATGTTACCCTCAAAACTGGTGTTTTTTCACCCTCAAATGACAACACAGATGTTAAGAGAACTAAGCAAAAAAACAGTATAACACAAACATACATACTGTAATGTATCAAATAATTCTAAATAATGTCACTTCTTTTAGATGCTCCTTTTATAAACTTTACCTGATTTTGCTATAATTGATGAAGAAGGAATGGAAAATGAACTAAGTAGAACTAGCGGGAGACTGATACTGGTACAACTAACAATTCTTTAAATTTAAACAAAAGCATGATTAAATCCCCTTCTCTCCCGTTAGATCGCTATTTAATGATGGAGATCTAACGGGAGAGAAGGGGATTCCATGCTACTTGATCACCAGAGCATGAGAAGTAAATGTGAATGAAGTGCAAATTTTTGCGAAAACTTACATTTGTCTCATAAACTAAGTCCTAGATCATAAATACTTTGTAAAATTCTATCTGTATTCATAGAATAATCAATAAAGGCTCTCTTCTAAAAAGCCCTTTGGATAGAAGCTCTCTAAAAAGTTGAAAATATAATTGGCCCAGATAGCGGTAATGTGGACAAGCAGAATATTAGGAGACATTTTGGTGGGTCCTATTCAGACTTCAAGTGAACTTTCAAGATTTCTAACTCTATGACTGCAGAATTCACCCTTTCTTTTTGTAGACAAGCAAAGCGCTTGACATTATGATCAAATTACCCTCTTGTTGCTTACGACCAGTTAATTTCTTTACCATGTATCAGTCTGATTTAGGACTATTCTTGCATGAAGTATGTGACACCCTAAGGGAAAAATCTGAGGCAAAAATTGAAATAAATGCTAATGAAAGCACCTGAAAACGAACTCAAAAATATCTTTGCCATGAAATTCAATGTGCAGAGCTAAAAATTTGCAAAGCAACTTTGCATCCAGCAAATCCTATATTTAGCAGAACGTTTTAAAGTTACATGACATACGTGACAACGTACAAAGTACAGCACCTCAGCAATATTTTGTTTTTTGAAACTTTCCTGAATTGCTAAGCACCAATCATTAATGGTTTAGGACTTGGCTATGCTGATAGATGAAATTTCAACGTAACTTTAAGCATTAGGGTATGTATTACATTTCAATCAAGACAAGACACTGGAGACAAAGCCATCATTTGAGGGGGTATGCGGCAGGCTCACCTACCCAGCTTCCATGGTGTATTCCTTGCACAACTCACGCCGGATGTATGCCAGTAGCTGCCCTGGTGCCATAGTAAGTAATGTAACAGTTGCACGGGCTATATTTGGCACGTGCCAGGGTGTAGTCGGTGTTGTTAAGTCATGGGTGTGGCTGTGGTCAGATTAGCAGCGGCTGATGATATCAATTAGCTCATGCCGTTAATAAATGTAAGAGCAGTTCTCTTATGAACAATCAGCTAAGTTCAGTTTTGACTACGAGTAAATGCAAAGAACATGGGCTTTCACGCTATTATTCTAGCACTCGCGCATGCGCATGCCTGAACATTAGTTGCACGTGTGCATACGCATCCTCTACTTGCCAGAACGCGCGAGATCTCTTCTAAAACTGCCATATTCCTCAGTATGGCTCAGGTGTACACCAGCGTTGAATGTTGGCGTATACCTGGAATGCAAAGATCAAAAGAGTAGTGCACTGAGATTCGTAGTTTGCTATGCCAGTATATATTGGGAAGCCCTGCAGCCGTGCAGCGCTCATCATTATAATGTTATGATTTTGGTAGTTGATTGATTTATTGATTATATTTCATTAATTGCAGTATGTCTTAGAAGCTGCAATGCAGTACCACCGATGGCCTCTCATTAGGCGATGTGTCCATGCAGCAGTAGTTTATCAGTTTTCTCAGAAGTGATACTTTATATGTGACCGTAGACTTAATTAATAGTTAGATGTAGATTCTATGGGGAGCTGGATAGTAGCTCGATATTAGATTGAGAGTGGAGCTTGTGATTACAAACTGAGAGTTTAACTTTTCCTGGATTCTTTTCTTTGGTACAATTTTAAACAGTGTTGAACACCGCAAAACCGCAAAACCGAGAACCGTCAAAAACCGCACAATTTCAAAACCGCAAAACCGAAAACCGTCAAAAACCGCACAATTTCAAAACCGCAAAAACCGAAAACCGTCAAAAACCGCACAATTTCAAAACCGCAAAACCGAAAACCGTCAAAAGCCGCACAATTTCAAAGCCGCAAAACCGAAAACCGTCAAAAACCGCACAATTTCAAAACCGCAAAACTGCATACAAAAACTGCAGAAACTGCAAAAGCCGACTTCTGGCAAAATCATTAAAGTTGAAACTAATTTCTTCCAATTTTGATACATATGCGTGCCTGCCAAGGTACATCCAAAGAAAAGCGAGAAGAAATGGTAAGCTGCGCTCTTATTGCTCCAAATATAAGCTGTGATTTAAGCTTTAATTCCTACCTATTGCACTCTTTGTAGATCAATTCTTGTACCATGGTGTCCTTCTTGCTATGCTTCAAATGAGAGATTCCATTGCACATTGCGGAAAGGAAGGAATGGCGAACAAGTAGGCGAACTCGATGAATTAGAATACTCTTTACGTACAGAAGTAAAACAATGCGGATTTCAACAGGTAGGGTACATGTCAGTGCAGAACATTATCATTCCAAGCGATATCGAGGTTGGAATTTACTTCCCTTATACTTAAAACTGGCAACAAGATACTGAGCAAGGCACCTCGTCAAGTACTGATAGAGTGGGCACTTATACGAGCCTTTGTTATTTAAAAGCTACAGATGACACCGTGCTAAATGCAGGCAGCATGACTGAACTGCAAGAGCTTGTCGAAAGAGTCAGAACACACAGCGAAGCTGCAGGACTTTTCCTGAACGCCTAAAAAACTAAAGTGATGAAAATTCTAAGAAATCCAGCCGACAAAGATAACAATCATATCTCCATCAATGGAGAACCGGTTGAGAATGTTCAGAAATTCATCTACCTCTGAACAACCTTCACCAATGACTATGACGACTCAGTTGAAATCAAAAGAAGAATCGGAATTGCCAAGAACTCAATGGTAGCCCTGACAAACATCTGGAGAGACAGAAGCATCTCGCTGAAAACCAAGAAGAGACTGCTGAACTCAATGGTGTTTTCCATCGCCTGCTACGGGTCAGAATGTTGGGTCCTGAAACCTCGGACATCAAGAAAATTGAAAGTATTCAACTTTGGTGCTACCGAAGACTACTCCGCATTAGCTGGGTTAAGAAGATCAGAAATGAAGAAGTGATTCGAAGAAGTGGCTGCCAAAGAAGGCTGATAGATATCATCAACGAACGGAAACTGAAATTCATTGGCCACGTCCTGCGCAGCGAGCACCTCGGCAAGCTGCTGCTCACTGGGATGGTATATAGACCTAGAGGAAGGGGCCGACCCAAGACACGCTACTCAGACTCTATGAGGGCGATTTCTGGAATGTCAATAACAGAGGCTGCGAGGATGGCTCAGGACCGGGAGAGGTGGAGGAACAGGGTGCAGAAGGCCACGGCTGGTCGAATACGACCTATCCGTTGATGATGATGACAGTATTACTACAGCAGTTTGTTCTATTAGACATAAATTGATTTAATACCATAAATATTCCTAGAATTTGTGTAATCTATGACCTTGATAGAGAGCTTGATGAGTCAAGTACCCACTATTTGGTAGTTTTGGGACTTGATTAAGTTTTGAAATAGAAAGACGATTTATCACATGTTCAATGATCAAGCTTTTGTCTGCGTTTTTGTGATTCACAATTTTTCTTCAATTCCACTGATTTTTATCACATCTAGTTTACCCTCAAGAGTGCCTTGCGTGACCCGAGCAGGGCCAATTGGCTTGCATATAAAAATATCGATTTCCAGACAATCAAAATACTCATTCCGAATTAACGACTGCGGGCCTTCTTGTGATTATCAATCATTTTTATATGCTTTGAAGTTTGTCTCTTTCGAAAACTTTTTGCTGCTAGCATGCACGTAGAAAGACAGCAAAATCTCATCCAGCTGCAGTACGTGACATATATAGTGTTTTATTAAAATCAAAAAACCCGCAAAAACCGCAACACAAAACTGCAAAAGCCGAAATTTTAAAAGCCGCAAAAACCGAAATTTTAAAAACCACAGTCGGTTTTCAGCACTGATTGTAACGTTTTCTTATGCAGAGTCTACACAGAACAGAAACAAGTCTGCATTCTGATGCTTACTTTCAAGACTGACTAAGTCCATTCAAGTTGCCTGTTAAGCATGTAGGATGTGCAATGGTGTTAATTACTGTAAACATTGAGAACCAACAGGCTAAGTGTAGCACAGGGTGCAACTAGTCCCTTTGACCGAGGACCATATTAACGCTAAACACAGTTAAGGCAGGTTTCCACTAAGGTTAAATGTGGCTTGAAGTTGAGGTAATTTTTAAGTCAGCCCAATATCGCATGACATTTTCACCTGGTTTCCACTACGGATTTAATTTGAGATATCAAGCTAACGTCAACACAAACGCGGGAAATCATTTGATGGATACCTTTGTGAAACAACATGGAAGATGACTTCAAAGAGCAGCTTCTTCTACTAGTGCTACTTCGAAAACGCAAAAGAAGGACAAAGAACAACAAGAAGTCTTGAGCCCCGCCAAAATTCTGGGTTCGAGACATATTCACACAGAGGGAAGAGCTAGGAGAATATTTCGAATTGGATACGGAACACTTTTACAGGTAAACTTTGTGAAATTGTGCTAATGAGGCCTGCCAAAGGAACTTGCTGTTTTTATTACTGGAAAGATCAGCAAGCTACTTTATGGAACTATTGATCAAGGTACTACTTTTGAAGAACTGGGGAGCAGCTATACAATCTGTATACAATCTAACCTCTACTACAAGCTGCTCCTCTTGCATCAGTGATAACGAAGCCATCCTTTCAAACTCTCTCTTGGCTTTATATTACAATTGCCAATTTAATTTTCTGCCAAATTCCCTATCCTTGCATGGCCTTTATATGTGCCAGGTGTCAAAAATTCAATTGTTAGAGCCATTCTTTTGCACATACTTGAAATATTAACACCAATTCCTTCAAATGCAAACACTAATTACCTCCTATGATGCACTGGCATCTTGGGTGCCCTCTGTGACGCAATTATCTCCTGGGTTGGAATAAAAAAGTTTTGATTCCAAGCTCATGGGCGAACGTCAACAACTCTNTGCACGAAAACCAGCATGATTTTTACATCTTTCCCCGGTTTCCACTATGTGCTGACTTAAACATTATCTCAAATTTAAGCCAAATTTAACTCCTAGTGGAAATCGGCCATTAAAATAGACGGGAGAACCCATATTTCCCACATTTTAGTTCACCGAGAGTCGGATTTTTTTTTGTACACAGAATGAATGTCATCAGTTGGACCACTTGTGTGAACAGGAGCAACTCTTGCAATTTTTCAACCATTAGGAAATGTTCCCAGAGACATAGATTGAATAGTTGGCTCGGAGAGCAGGCCAAAACCGGCATACTAAGTTTGAGAAAATAACTGTGTATAAGATCTAGGCCAAAGCTCTTTGAGGTCCTCAACTTATTTATAGCTCTAACAAGTTGTTTAGGTGATATTGGAGAAAATAAAAATGATAAGTTTTCTGGATGCATATTAACTACCTTTTCCATAATCAATTGTTCACCTACAGTGCAGAAGTTATTCATCTTGTTTGTAATGTCAAGAGGATTCAGTATGAGCTGAATGCCATCAGAAAGAGAGTTAATTACTGTTGTTTTTGACCTTTGGTTAACCAACGTGTTACTAGTTGTCCATGTTTCCTTTATGTTTCCTTTAGTTGCTTTAATCTTGTCAGTGCAGCATTCTCTGATACATATTTTAACGGTGTTATTCGCTTTATTTTTGTATGCTGTCAGAAGGATATCTGATTTTTTCTTCATAGATTCAGTCTTAAGTTCATCCCTTGTTCTAATTATTCGTTTCAGGTGAGGGATAAATTGCATATCGTTCATACATCTAAAGATATGGGAGCCAGAGGTTGATAAAGCCTTTCTGTGCATACAAAAGCCTGAAAATCTAGAAGAAGCAGACGCTGTTGCTGTGTCAAGAGATGAAAAAAGTTGGGCATTTTCCAATAATATTAGCGCATGGGTGACAATCTATCTCAAACTAAAGAACAATCCAATTGCTTCTCGAGTAATTGGGGTATGTAGCTAGAAGGAGTGGCTACAAACTCAAGATTCCTTCTTTACATGTAACAGAAAATGACACTAAAGCTGTAGACTGGTTCCCGCAATTAATTCAAAAAGGAAAACAAAATTGTGTAAAACTTTGGTGGCCGTCAAATGAGAATCAAAGTTCGCAAAAGGAAAGTGGCTAGAGACTTAAAGGCTGATTTGCATTCACCAATTTCTGGCGCGTGCGCGACTTTTTGCGATTGACCGTGGATCTAGGCATGCGTATTTACAACAAAAAAGCACGTGAGTATGATCGTGCGATCGCCAAAAAAGGTGAAGTTTGTTCGACGTTTTCGAGAGATCGCCAGTAGTAGCCAATCAAAAGAACAGAAGTTTCAGGAAGTGAAAAATTGCACAATGGAGTCGTAGCTGTGGACTAGCCTGGCTAGGAATAATGTTGTTTGAGGCTCGCTTTGCATATAAACAATATCTTGCACATAGTGACCAAGGAAGATAGCTAGGTAGGAAATCATCAGAGAAATTAGTTTATGCCATGTGTTTTAAGAAAATTAGGATATTTTCGAAGCAAAAGCCTCTAGCCACTCTGACAATAACAGCTGTTATTTTAGCTTCAGGAGCAAGCAGGGAGTTTGTTTTGCCCTCTTGAATAACATTCTTATTATGCAGCAAATGACTGCATTTCAAAGGCTCATTTTGCGTAGTCGTAGCTGAAGTGTAATTTGACATTCATTAAGTGTTTGCAAAATTTCGATCGCAAAAAGTCGCGCGCTTGCCAGAAATTGGTGAATGGAAATCAGCTTTAAGACTCCTTTTTTTGTTGGAAGTTTCTTCAAATCATTGCTTTCAAGCAATACCTATTTTATTAGTGTCCGTTTCAATAAGGTGTTGTCCTTCTTAACGAGGTTCCCGCATTATAGAGTGTCCGTTAAGAGAGAGTTGGCTGTATTTGGAAAAGAAGAAGTACTCTAGGTGAAATTTAATACTTTCCTTATAATTAGCACTCTCGGGTGCTTTTTCTTCTTTGTCTGTAGCGAAAAAAAAACTCAATGGTCTTCATGGAAACAAAATTTCTCTTTGCAGCAACCGGAAAGTGAAAGAATACAATTATTCAAATGTGAAAGAGAAAGGGTAGATAATTTTGCTTCATCAGTGCTGCCATCCGATCAGGGAAATTAGCGAGAATCAGAGAAAAAGGAAAGATTTATCAAAAATCAGGGAAAGTCAGGAGAATTTATGTTTTGTATTGTTGTATTTCAAAGCAATCATTTTCTCTATATCAATCACACATCTAGTTGAGTTTGACAATAAGTAAATTTTACCCTTTTGTATATCATTTTTTCCATGCAGCCCTTATGAAGCCCAGTTCCGTGTTTAATGAAACTAAATCTTTTAATGACCGAAAATGGGGCCAGTGCTCTTTCAAAAGCCATATTTATCCAAGGACATGTTAAAATCTTATTGAGGGTTACAAGATTATCATGTAAAATCAAGTAAAATTAGTAGTATTTCACTAAAAATGTCAAGAAAAGTCAAGTAATTTTAGCCTGCAATGCTAGTGGCAACCCTGTCCATACCAACATGGTAAGCAAAGACAACAGTGGTACCCGGCAAACACACCAGAGTCCTAAAAGGAGATCTTCACCCTGAGTAGCAATAAGAGGACATTCACATATTACGTCAAAACAATTTTGGTAGTTTTAGACTCAGCGTTTTTCTATCATAAATCAGCTTTCTGTAAGGGCACCTTTGCATCGTCTTATTGGTAGAGAGATGTGGTCGATAGACATGGCATCGTCATTTGCATCGTCAAACGCATAGATATATATTGTATGGCTTTGATAATAGGTAATCAAACCCTTTTCAAGGAGGAATTTTTACACTATTAGGGGGTGGTGGCATCAGTTATGGGGCTATTCATATATTACGTAGCACCAATTTTGGCACTTTAAAGAACTCAACCACCCTTTGTAACACTTTTTCATAAATTCAAAACTACTCTCCCACGCCTAATGTGTGACGTAATATGAATTCAATGGGTATATGTACTACAATATTATTTGAGGTTGTCAAAAGTTCACAAGTTCCTATTTTGATCTAAGAAATACATTTATGATACTGGATATAGTAATATTATCATAACATCGCGGAGTGTTGTGATTGTTTTTGGCTGCAGCTTTTATCACTGCTATTCTGTTGCGACTGGATTTTCGTGCTAAATATTGAATTGTTTAAAAAATGTACCATCAAATTCCATAAACAACCCAACTGCCCCTTTTCAGACTTTTTCACAAAAGTCAAAAGCTCTCCACCCCCATGCGTGATGTAATATGTGAATCTTCCCTAATTTGGCAGATAATTTCTTAACAAACATAAGCGGAAAATATAACCATTTGCTAATCGCGTTAGGATTATTTCTGTAAAGTTACCTGTTTGATTTTAACTCTGCTACCTTCTCTGTTCTTGCGAAGAATGAGCAAACAGATATTGGTTGATGGTAGTTTCAGTTTCAAGCAAATGTGAATTACAATATCAAAATCATGTGACTTGATCATACGACATACCAAACAGGATTGTGGGTAATCGTTTCAAACTGAAACTACCTGCATCGAATGTATGAGAGGTCGAAAATGTATTAGAAACTTCCCCCATAAATTATGAGAAAATGTTTAAGAATAGTGCAAGACTCAAGCCTCATAAAGAGTTGAGATTTCTGGGTTTTACAGATCATCTGTAATGCACAGAAATTTTAAGAGCAGTGTAAAACGGAAAAAGCTGTGCAAGCGGTCTTTACTTTACCCAGATGTAAACGTCCAAAGAAAATTGACTCCGTAGAACCTCTTAGATGTTATAAAACCAGTGTTTGATTTGCAAAATGTTACATTTGGTTCAGAGAGTTGACTTTAAGTCCTTTTCAATAAGCCCGAGTGATTATCTTTTCTGTTTTATCTACATCTCTTTTATACTTGACTATAGTTCACTCAATGAATACTTCGCAAAGGTTCACTTGGAACATTTAACTCATTACCAATACACACCTTGCTAATATCTTAGGTAGCATCGATACTAAAATGCTTTTTCATATAAAAACGCGTACAATTAGATGAGTTTATGCACTCTAGATGCACTTAGATGCACTTAGATGCACTTAGATGCATCTAAATGTATATGTTTTCATACAAAAACGCATTAGTTTTGCCGCTACCTTACTCTATCAATATCAGTTTCACTTACATAATACATTACTTGGAAAGAAAAAGTGATTCTATTGGCTGTAAGGGATCATTCACCCGTTACTTAAGGCCTCCAAGGGGGAGGGAGGGATGGAGGATACCTTGATTTGTTGTGCTATTGTTTAATTTATATGGAGAGCTATAGCAAGGAGCGTTAAGACAGGGGGGTATCAAAAATGGTAAATTTAGCATTACGTAACAGGTGAATGACCCCTTACTACCCACGAGCCTTCGCCTGTAGTACATGATGCAAAATACAACATATTAAACGATATGGCACTTTAAACGATTTCTCAGGCAACGAAAGCCCAATCCTAAAAATATCAAGATATGTTAATGCCTACGCGAAAGTAGATTCAAATGGCTTCTCAAGTCGCCTGAAATCTGGCCTATTCGTCCTACGTTAGTTCCTATCTTATAAACAGTCTGGATCTTATATTATCAGTATTACATTCCTCCCTTTCGAAAAAACATAAAGGTTCCTAGATTCTACATTATAACTGGCATAAAGAATAAGCTGAGTATATAGTCTGTTTGTACTACAGAACTTTACCACAGCACGAAAAAGTGGCAACATTCTTTTCAAATACTGAAAGCTTTTTTCACTATCACGATCCGACGTTTTCACTTGAAGGTCACTCTCCGACGTTTACATACTCTGATGAGTGTTGGACGAAAAAAGCTTTCAGTATGTGAAAAGAATGAGCTGAGTACACGAAATACAAAAGAAACGTATTACTTCTGAACGTCTTCTAATAAAAAAAAACTTATGAAATTTTCACTTAACGGCCTCAACTTTAGAAGTCTTCCATACTTCACTTCAAAATTTCAGTTTCATCAGTTCAGTTTCACAGTTTCATCATTTTCGCTCTTTCCTTTTGGTTCATTTCTCTACGTTGTACGAAGTGCTTCCCAAATGTTTACCAGATGGCCGCGTGAATTCGTGGCCTTTCAGAAGAACCAGTCGAAAATGCTTTGCTTGAGTTTTGGCTTTATCCCACACCTGACACCAATGTAGAACCGAAAAAGGATTGCTTGAGCGCTCTTAACTTTACCCAGATGTGAACGTCAAAAGATAATTTACACAGAAGAGCTTCTTAGATGTTATAAATTCAGTCTTTGATTTGCAACATGTTACTTTTTATTCGGCAAGGTGGCTTTAAGTCCCTGCCATCTGAGTGACTCTCCTTTCCTCTCTATCTACATCTCTTTTCTACTCTACTATAATTCACTCAATGACTCCAAGCCCCGCACTATTGGTAGCCCAAAAGGAACCCTGCACCAAAGCAAAAGCTGAAAGAAATCACAGGAAAACACGCGAACACACCCTGTGTTTGTATTCATGCGGGGTTTTAATAAGAAAAGTGAAGAATCAACCTTCAGACATGACAGTTTTAACAAAAAAAACACTGGAAAATTATTCTCGTTTTACCAAAAACCCCAGGCCCGGTAGTCCCTAAAACCGCCACTGCGCAGGAGAAAACTACCCCTTGCTTTAATTTGCTTCCGGCAAGCCTTATGTTTACTGCGGCCGGCACTGAAGAAAAGTGGCACTCCATCTCTATACCCTCGATCCAAGCACTCATTCTCAATTGGTTGAGAAACGGGGGTGGAAAACTATTAATGAACTAATAGATATTGAATCCAAGACAATGGTATTTGAAAGCCTAAATGAACTCGCTCCTCAATTTTTACGCAGTTTGTTTAGGAAAAATTCGCAAAGTACCTCACATAGGAAAAATTCACCAAGTGACTACTCAATACATCAACAGATCTCAGATTACCAGAAAACAGTAAGAAATCCTTTTTGTTTAGAGGTGCGAAACTTTGGAACAGCATCAAAAAGTGTTATAATACATGTACACATTTTCTGACCTTTTTTATTCTATTTTGTATGAAAGATGATGTAGTGAGATTCCAGTTTGCTGAGTGTGGCATTGGTACACTGGAAAATTTTTGTCTCAAACAAACCTCCTCCACACAGGCTATGTATGGGTGCAGCCAACACAAGTAGCATATATAGGTGTAGTCCTCAGTCAGACACTGACGGTAGCCAGAAAAATCTAGAGCACTTTTGTCATAGCTTATGAAAGTCTTCACACCTAAGCACATTCCATGCAACACGAAGCCAGTAGACAGCTGAAATGGACGAGGGGGCACAGGTGTAGATGAGCAGTTAAGAGTCAGGAAGCATTTGTACGTTTCATGCTTGTGCTAATAGAGAAAAAAGTGTGTCAGAATAGTTTCATCCTATGACTAACGTGTGGGGAAATCGGGTTCTGGAGGCTTGCCCCAAGAAAGATTCTTTAATTTTGCACCCTCCAAAACAACGGAAATGCCTTTTGCAAAACAGAAAGTATTTCGGTTCATCATTGAGTTTCATGCTAAGAAAGAGACACTAGGTTCCGTCAATCTAACTTTATCGAAATTTTGAGATTTAAAGTGAAATAGGAAATAGGGCTGTACGTCTATGCTAGAGTAAAAGCAACCTCAAGCCAGCACGCCAAGGAACAATTCCGTAGTTTGCTTGAGCAATACTGTAGTGATTATTATTTATCATTATTATTATTATCATTGTATTATTCCTGTGCATGCGCACATGGTTTGATTTGAGTTTGAACATATGCAGCTCCCGAACATACGTGTTCTACCTCGGCTCATAAAGTCTACATTGGCGACGAGATAAAACAAAAGGAAAGAGAGAAGATGGCTTCA
>OLMO02000301.1:5204945-5221125 GCA_900291935.2 Cassiopea xamachana
CCGCTGAACACCTGACATTCATACTGTACTTATCCAGTAGGAAATAGTGCACATTGTTTTTACACGTGAAGGAGCTTGGAAAGTCTAGCCCTGTTATTGTTCCTGCTCAGACCGTGCAACGATAAAACAATAGGGACATTCCCCTTGAAACGATTAAAAGTTCAACACACAATAACTAATTTAACCGGAATGCTAGACCGTAATGACGCAGTGTCCTCTTAGGCAGCTTTGGGTACCTGTTATTGAGTGAGAAGAACGGAAAATGGCAGCTCTTACTACCACCGTTATCGGCAGCATGCCAAAACCGAAATATTTGAATATTCCATGCTGGGTAAAAGATGGCATAGAAGTCAAAGACTTTGTAGCAGAGTATAACAAGGCCATGAGCGAACAACATTCTGAAGATTTCGAGAATCAGCTAAGAAGAGCAACACAAGAAGTTATTGATGTACAAAAGAAAGCTGGCCTAACGACATTGACTGACGGGGAGTTGAGAAGAGAGAAATACATATATGGATTTTGCCGCCATCTGAATGGATTTGATTTCGTCAACACGAAGAAAAAGCTCTGTAGGAATGGAGCTTGGGAAGGTCTGTTGCCACGGATCGTTTCAAAGATAGGTCAGAAAAGTGAAATGGGGTTTATCGCCAAGGAATGGAAATGGTCTCAAAAGATGAGTAATATTCCAGTTAAGGTAACAATCCCTGGTCCTATGACAGTAATGGATACCTTTTGCAACGACTTTTACGAAGATGAAAGGACATTATTTCAAGACCTTGTAAATTGCATAAATATTGAATTGAAAATGTTGGCTGAAGCAGGCTGCAAGCAAATCCAGGTAAATAATAATTGTACGTGCTATTCATCAACCTGATATCAGCAGGGTAGTAAAGGATATTTGATTTTAAAATGGCGGTATAAGAGCTAGCAAATGAACGATTTGCCAAAATTTTCGGAAGGCCCAATTTTGAGATGGTAAAAGTCCTCGACAAAGCCTTGCTATACCAATGCTTTTTATAAGAAATAAACTCTATGGCTTCAGCCAATCCATCCTTACATTTGTCTTAAATTTAAAGAGTTCCAATGACAATAATAGCCCAGATTAGGCTATTGTAATGCACGAAAGAGGATGCTTAGGTGTTGTGAGGCATGTAATGGATTTTCATTTTATTTTCTTGCTAGTGTTATTAAAATTTGCTAGTAGAAACAGTGTTTGCTAGGTACTATTTGAAAGGCCGTCGTTATTCGTCCGGCACCGGATCCGTAACTCTTTTCGCTATTCGTCAGTAAAACATNTGCGCATATGCGCAGTAGAAATTTAATGTACGGTCAGCAGCTTTATTTCTTTGTATTTTTGAAAGTATTTACGTTCGAGGCAATTCCAAATGTACGTACGTTCTGTGATAATTTTAGAATTCTCGGCTATGTACTTACTTTTCACATTTTAAAAATTGTGTGATAAACAATAGNGATTCGAATATCTAGTTGAGGGGGATGTTTTTATACAAGCAAGTTGCTTAAAAGTACGATAAAATAGCCTCTGTTTTGCTTTTTATGTTTCTTTCCTTTCTTTATCTCATTTTGGTTTACGATTTTGCTGATAAAAACCGTTTCCATGAATGAATCATCGCACTTGCCCGACCCTACTTTTGGAGCACAAAGAGTTACGGATCCGTTACTTAATAATTTTTAACGGGCCTAGCATAAGATTTCACGGACGAATAGCAAAAGGAGTTGCGGATCCGGTGCCGGACGAATGACCACGGCGTATTTGAAACTCAGCCTGCCTTTGTTTCTTGACTGTATCTTATTTTTGCCCAATTTCAGCCTCATGTTTCTTATAAAAAATGCGTGTACAGCATTTAATAGAATGGGGTTCTTAGTGGGGCCTTTTGTCTTGAAATGGGCTTCCTTTTGTCATAAGGGAAAGTTGTGGATATGAATAAAATGAATCTCAACGTAAAGGAACAGATTTCGTGCGTTACGAAGGTGAAATGCTTTGGAAAATGGACGGAGCAGAGGGAGTGCTTAGTAATTCAATCATTCACATGGTAGATCAAGAACTAGTTTTTCATTTCAACGTTGTAAACCTTTTCTTCATAAGCTATCTTATACCTTTTTCAATGTTTGAATGTGCTACGAAGGCCAGCATTGTGTCTGATCACGTGGAATGAGCATGTTGTTGCGACTATCGCACATGACAAAGATGGTGTGAACATCTGCTTGAATAAGAAGTTCCCGCATTGTCCACCTTGAATAAGATATGCCACAATGAAGATGGACACAGTGATATTTGTGTGGTTATAGTGGGAAAAGCATGCGCTTCCTTGTAAACATGAATTCAAAACAACCTATGACCAACAAAAGGCCCTAACAACGAAAAGTCTTGCTTTCGATTTAGTGTTACGTCATTTTCATTTGAGGAAGTTATTACTCTCCAGTCCGGAAATGAAGGTGGTTGAAGTAAATTGTTGTGGTAAAATGCTGTAAAGTAAAGCAACTATGGAGTGACCTATAATCGATGAGATCTATCTCATCGAGTGCAGCTCTACAGAGGGCACAAAGCTTTGGAGACACGCTTTTTATAAAGAGCAGACTCTCAAGTGTCAAATAAATGGGGGTCCTAATAAACAGGGGCTGGGAAAAATTCCAAAGATTTGATAAACAGGGGAGTCATAATACACTGGGGAAGGGGGTTGGAATTTGACAAAAAGCTTTTAATGGTTATACCTGGATGAAAACAACAAAAACAGATTACCATAAAATATTAACTAAAATATATACAGCAGTACACTATTTTTCCATGAAAATTGGGTGTAAATAGTATCAACAAAGAATGGAAATGAAATCAGGGGTTTGTAGAAAAAGTCAATTTCCTTAAAATTAATAAACGGTGGGGTCCTAATAATGTCCGGGGGTTGGAAAAAATAAAAAATTAATGAGCAGGGAGGATGTTTATTTGGCACCTGAGAGTAGCAAAATGACCTAATTTTAAAACTTCCTTAGTCTTTGAGCTCTATTGAACAAATTGTTGTACATTAAGCTTGAAAAAATTAGGACAAAGTATTCAACAAGAAACCGTGTCCGAATGGTCTTTTGTTGGAAAGTTTTCGTTTTCCTTTAAAATGTTTATTTTTATCTTGTATTCAACTTTGTATTGAAGGTGGATGAGCCAGTTCTTGTTCGATATCCAGAGAGAGCATTGAGTCATGGGATTGATTACCTATCACAATGCCTTGATGGTCTCCCACGCCATGTATTCACAACATTACATGCTTGCTGCGGATACCCAACTTATTTGGTGTGTACTCTTGAGTCCCAAACTTATTGATATGTGCTTATTATTTTTTTTGAAAATAATCCACTCAGAGCATTCTTATTCCAGACTCCCCGTTTTTTAATTTTGAGTCTATAATTCAAACCAGCACTACGTATCTTAAGAATTCGAATATTTTTCACTTTATTTACAGCTGAAACAACGCTTAAAACCCATCAATAGCTATTGAAGATTAGATAAATTATCCAACCGCCCAACTTATTACAACAATCCCCTCCTGTTCATTAGACTTTCAGTAAATTTTCAACCCCTCCCAATATTTGAAACATCCCGTCCATTCGGGACTCAAAAGTAGCAGTCTTATGGCATCCCTCTTCATTGATTAGGTGCAACACCCATTACCCAATACTAATTTCAGGTAATAAACAGAGGTTTCCTAATAAGCAGGAGGGTTGAAAATATTACCGTTTTAGGGGGCTATGACACCGTGTCCCCTGGATCCACACTGACTGCCAGTGGATAATGCTGCATTAAGTAAAGTAGACTTTGCCTAACCTTGGAAAAATTTCTCCATTTCAGTAATGAGTTTGGCTGTTTACACTAGCCTTACGTAAGCAATTGCTAAATTAAAATTCGAGCAGTTGAGTGTAGTAATTACAATTAGTTACCAGACCTCAATATATACCGCATGATTTAGATAAGTGACGTTGGAGCATTCGTACACAACATTCGTATAGTCTTTGTTTACATTTTACAATTGTCATAGCATAGTATATGAACCCACAGATAATGAAGACAGTAATTGCGTGAACATAACAAGGTTATAACATTGAGCAAATAAAGATAAAATAGATAAAATAAAGATCTTTCCACTTTAATTCTAGGACCAGACAGACTACTTAAAAGCAGACAAAGACGCCTACATTAAAATAGCTAGCAAGGTGGACAATGCTGGTTTCGATGCATTTTCAATCGAGGATACCCATCGCCGAAATGATTCAGCACTTTTTCATGCTTTCAAGAAAACAAAGGTAATTTAAAATAGCTTGTATAAACAAGAAGAATCCAGCCTTGTAGAGCAGCACGAAAACTCATATCAATATGCTGTTTTCTTGAGAGGTGCTTGCAGCATGAATGTGGAAGCTGGAGAGAGCCAATGTAGATGCTAACACTGCAGCTCCCCAAATTTTGCACGGCAAGGTGCTGTTGGTGAATAACCACACCTTTCCTAGCCCCACCTGAGATAGGCTTTGCTGCCTGTGCTGTATCTTTGATAAGAAAAAGGGTAGAATCAGTCAAACTCTAGCTGAGAAGTTTAGGGCCTGAGCCTCAATTTGAAATGAATGCTCCACATCCTCCATGCTCCAAGTTTCAGCATTTCATCATGGAACTGCTCCCTATTGCTTCAATGCCTCTATACATTCATAGGAATATGTACCAGCTTTATGGTCTGTTTTGGAGATTTTTGTATGGTGCTTTGAGTAGGAAGGAGACAGATTCTAGCGAAGGGAGGAGAGTGAGACTTATTTGTCAGAAAACAGCTTAGGGGTGGGGCTTACTTGAGGGAGGCTCAGTGGAGTCTTTGCGGTACAAGTTTCAAAATAAAATTTTGACCAGTCAATCAGTAAAGAGTGGTTTTATGTATCAAAAAAAAATTTTATATTCGAGCAGTGATTTTGAAATTGAGAATTCGTTATGTAGAAGTCTCCTTTGGCAAAATTTCCTGTTGTTTTTCTACCATCTTTTGAAATTGAATGTCCGAAAATTCTGACCACTTCAACTGCTGTCTCATTGCACATCAACTGTCATTTAGAGTTGAAGTTCCCGTTCCTTTAGGAAATGAGCGTGGTCTGGAATAATTTTCCGTAGCTCCCTACTCCTCAGGGACGTGCCAGAATGTCAGCTTCTACCGTCAAGACATTAAAGTACTGACGGTTTATCCAAAAGTATTGATGGTGTGACACTCCCAAAGGGTGTGGAAGTCTTGCTAGGCAGTAGAGCCTGGCATTGGGATCATCGCTTGTCGGTAAAAGTAAATCTTCACTAGGCGGAAGAGGTCGAGTGGTTCGATTTATTCCGCGGCGATTTTATTCGAGAACAGCATGTCGTGTCCACCAGTCGACCTTTATGCGTTTCCATTTCCTCATCTTGTGAGCGTTTTTCATAGAAGATGAACGAATTCCTTTGGCTGCTTTTCTGCGGACAAACGTCCAGCCGTGAAAAATAAGACTACTTTCTAATTTTCGCTCTTCGAAATTTTCCGCTGCGATAGTTTCGCTGCCCAATCAGATCACGTGAAATTTTTCGGCCTCGAAACTTTTGTCTAGTGGAGATTCGACTTAATAGTGTAATTTAGTAGTATGTCAGTGAATTCTTTCTGCTTTACCTTCCCCCATTCAAAAGTCCTTCGGTATACCACTGCAACTCCTACTTTTGAAGTTGTCTAAGACACTCTGAGCTCAATAGGGGATCTTGGCTGATACTATATTACGTAACTGAAAATCTGTCTGCTTTCAAATCCATCAGGTTGTTCTTGGTGTAATTGATGTCGTGAAGAGTCGGGTGGAAACAGTCGAAGAGATCCAAGAGCATATACAAGATGTCCTGAAGCATATTCCAAAAGATCAGTTAATTATTGCACCGGACTGTGGGTTGATATTCTTGCCTTTGGATTTGGCTGAACAGAAACTAGCAAACATGGTCAAAGCTGCCACAAGTTTTAATTAGACATCACTAACTCACAGCGGCTAAACTTTGGATTTTGTTTGATAAGCCAGTAAACTTAACAATAAGTTAAAGTGTTGGATTATTTATTGGAGTGTTTCCCATCCACCGTGCTGCGGACCACTATTGGTCCTTAGGTCAGTTGGTACAAGAAAACTTTTTACCGCGCCGTACAAGAAATCTTTATGCTACTTCGTCACATGCTTCACGGTGAAGTAACTTAGCACCCTTGTGAAAGCATGCTAGTTTGCTTGGAAGTTTGAACTTTCTACGTCCGCTTTCCATGGCCGCAGTAATATTTTTAAACGTTTAACAGTCCACGGCAATAAAAAGGCTGGGGGCGACTGATTTATTGGAGTTGTCAGAAATGCAGCTATTCTCCACAGCAATTTTCTGTATGCTTCTCTAATGATACTTTTGATTCTGGGCATAAGCTTTACTACGCGTTTTTTTTATAAGAAACCAATCTCGACGCTTAGTACTAAAAGTTTCTTAATTTTTAGCCAAAATTTAGTTCTAAAATGTTTCGTAATGTAGCAAACTAAATTGCGGTGAAAGAGTATGCAGAACTTAAACGTAGCAAACTATTTTTCCCATAACAAACAAAATGCGCCAGTAGGAGTTAAATTCTAAAGCAATATCATATTCAAATTGCTTTGGTACAGTTTTACGTTGAACCACGTAACGATTTCAATGTGCTAAATTTCTTAAGTTTCTTAGCTCTTTCCTTGTAATTCTGAAAGTTTCTTAAATTTTAGGCTGTCTAATACTAGGTTGTTTACAACGTGGTTTATTATAAAAAAAACGTGTCTTCGCAAATATCCCCATATCCATTTACACCATATGTGGTTGTAATTTAGTGAATTTGCAAGACTTTTACAATTTAAGTTTATGAAAGCATAAACGAAGGGTTCATAATTTCATTTTCTACTTTAGTGGAAGCGCAAAGCAGAACAAAGGGTCTGTTCTAGAGAGGTCTTGGCCACGCGTTGCGGTTTTGGAGACCTTGAATGTGGTCTTGGAAATATAAGTGAAGTAAATTTTGTTGTGGTGTAGTAGTATGACACTATATCTGTTTAGTTGATTAGGAATAGATTGTAATGGATGCAAACCCTATGAATTTGAAGTTTACACAAAATATAACAACTTTCATGAAGTTGATGCTCTGCAATTTTTTCAACAACGTTATGAAATAGAAAGAAATGCAATTGAGCTTTGAAATTGGATATAATGATATTTGTATATTGGACTAGTATAAAAGGTATGAATAGTATAATGCAAGACAGGATTGTTAACTTCCAAAACTTTATCAAGATTATATACAAAAGTGCTTTGAGCTACAACTTGAAGTCAATTCTCAAGTGAAGTGACTTCTACCTGTTCTAGAATCGAAGAGCATCACAATGCAGGTATATGGTGTAAATAAATATCAAGCTTAATTTCCAATATGCAGCATTTCTGAAAATAAAAAATTGGGAGGTTTTATGTATCCAAAATGCCATAAATGACTCACAGCATTAAGACCGATTCTTGTCCCATTTTGAAACTTCCTGTATCAACTTTGTGATAATTAATGAATATTTGGGAAAAGGATAATCAAAATCAAAATTGCTATCTGGGTGTGGTCAGCTATTAAAATTTTGGCCGTCATTTTTTGTAGCTGATTTTACAAAAGCTTTAACTTCCTACCAAAATCACTACTGTATGTGCTACAGGACAGAATCTATTTGAATCTAGGCGTAGTCGCAATGTCCAAAATTTCGGAAATTTTGCCATTTTCGCTCTCGACTTTTCACTTGACTATGCTCCATTATGATATTGAGTGAAAATCGAGAGATGTTTGGACACCCAGTTGAGAGTAGTTCGAGCATTCGAGCATCCAGAGCATTCGAGTAAAGTTTGAGCACGTTCAAAACTTTCATTCAGCTGCTCTATTTCAACTGTAGTCGAGAGCATTTGGACAGGCCTTAACTCAGAAACTGGAGCAGCTAAAACTCCGAAATTTTGAGCATTGAAAATTCACATCAACCTCTTTACTTGCGCAAATTATCAAGAAAATCTATGATGGTCACTGTACAAACTTTGGTTTTGGGAATGACCCCGTTATAAATAATTTGATATGAAACTATCCTATTTAGAGTTGATTTTTTTAAATTTTAAAGTACTTGATTGAAACCAGTTCTGATATAAGTAAAGGACCCAACAGATCGGTACGAGAAAGTCCGACCAATTATCTGAGCCCGACCTTGACTTTTGTCCGTAACTTTTACAACTGTACGTAACAAGCGCTAGTTACATGACCTCACTACTATTTACAGGCAAATTCAAATATGACGCGAAATTTCTGCTCAATTTTGTAACAGTGGTGTAGCGAGGGAGGGGGACAAAGGGGCGGCCGCTCCCCCCGATGATGAAAAGTTAGTTGTTCGAGGAACGCTCAAATCTGCAACAGAGCGTTACGGCATGACGTCAAAAAGCGCGTTGTCAATGACAAGTACATTCAGTGGGCGAAGAAAACATCGATTCCGAAAGCTTGTCATGCAACATGCTTCACTTTGATAATAAATATTTGCAATAATGCAGCAAAGTACTTTGGCTAACTGCGATTATTAGCATGGGAAAGAATCATGGGTGAACTGTATGCCACCAGCCTTAAGGCCGGTTTCCATTGCAGCACTTTTGGTGGCAAGGGCACAGCGCTCAACTCTCAGGCATGCGCAGCAAGAAAAAATTGAAGCGAGAGACGATCGCGCGCTGTCATATCTGAGAGCCATGGGAGTTGAGCCTCTGTCAACTTCCAGGCGCAACGCGTTCGCAAATGAAAGTGCTCTAGAGGAAACTGGTCTTTACGGATTACCCTCATCAATTGCCATAATGCTTATGATCTCATGATTTTTTGCTTTGGCCTAATGTGGATGATATTGAAAATTTTGGGTAAAATGAAATTTACTTTGAACAGGTAGGTTTTCAACTTTCACTCAGCCCCAACTAGCACTGTTTCGCAACGGCCGTGGTAAGGAATCTAGGTAACTTACATTGTTAAAGCTGCAAACTCGTGCTGAAAGAATAGCAGCAATTGCTTCTCATGATGCTTCCGCATCCACATCTACTTTGTTACAAAAAGAGAGATGGCCTTCTGCTATTGCAAGTATAATTAGAGAGACAGCTTGCATGGTATAAAAAACCATAAATATTGCCTCTCCGATTTATTTATTATCGCTTGACGAAATTACGATACTGATTTATGCGTCCCTATTATCAATACAAAAAGAGGAGAAAAATCATTTTCTTATTTGTAGAAAGACGTTGAAGCAAACATCTAAACAAAAAATATCTTTCCATGAATTTATTAGTCGTAAGTAAATGCAGAATTTTTATGTTTCAGTTTGTGATTACATGCAGTTCTTATAATGGCCCCCAGAAAAATGACCAGCTAAGATTGAAGAGTCTACTACAAGTGAGTAATTGCAAAATGGAAATAAACTGTAATCAGGCTGCTAGAAAAGCTAAAATACCTTAGAGAAAGAGATCGTAATTTTGGCAGGCTGCCTCATTTGCTGAGATAGGAGTTAGGTAGGACTTTGTTGAGCTCAAGCAAAACAGCATATGTAAAGAACAAATCTTCTACATAAATTCTAGACAACTAAGAACAGCATGAAACTAAGCAATGAGCTTCATGCAGCTCGAAAGCTTTCGGTTGGATACCCTTGTTTTATGATATCCTTTACTCCATCTCTTTCTAATCATTTTTCAGTGCAACAAGGTCTATGAGAGATAATCAAGATTTGCTATTGCATAATAGGATAATATGGTATTTTCATGAAAAGACTCAGTAAAATTAAGTTATCTATAATGCAACAGAATGTCCCCATATAGGCATTTATGGTGAAAATCTCATTAAGTCATGAACATACTCCACCCTCTGCTACTAAATTTGACTCTCTTAACAGGGACGTAGGAACTATTCAAAAGGGGAGCACATACATTCAGAAGCTCATATATGTATATATATATATATATATATATATATATATATATATATATATATATATATATATATATATATATATATATATATATATATATATATATATATATATATATATATATATATATATATATATATATATATATATATATATATATATATATGTATGAGCGCAGAGTGGCTCATCAGCACGTACTTCTGGCTCGAAGGCCTCTTCATGATGACATGATGAAATAGTGTATTTGCAAAAACCAATCTGACAGAAACGTTTTCGAGCTGTCTGATAACCTTTACTTTGAAAAGTATGGTGGATCTTATAGTAGACTCGGGATACGAAAGAATATTTAACACACTGTGTAAATTCTGCTCAAAAGATTAACAAAATGGCTCTACTATGTGTAAAAAACAGTGTCAAAATAGCATTTTCCAGCCTTATGAGAACTTCCATTTTGAAAAATTTTCGCCGGACTCAACCATGGTAGGCCCTATGATAGACACTGGAACTGAAAGTTTTTCATAGCCATACTTACGCTACTGCCTCTACCGCTTGTAAATAGCCTTAGAATATAGCTTTTGTAATAAATAGTGATCGGTGACAATAGACAGTCTATTAACGACATAAATACAGGTAAATTAAGCCCTTAACACCCCCCCCCAACCAAAGGGTTCTTGTGATGTTTGCGCCTGCCATGCTCAATGAACCATGGCATTTCAAAACAACTATAACGAGTCAGTGCTGATAACTTTTTCTTGAAATCGCAAGTTAGGCAGATACATTGGGTATATGCTTGAAAGAGGTCGTGAAGCAACTCTAACTTGATGGAAGTCGAGGCTGAAAGCTTGACAGATCAAAGCAAATTTTACCTGAAAACCTTTAAACGTTTGGATGCAATTTGTCATACTAGTGTAAACAGTCCATTTACTATGGTCATGCTTACCCCTTAGGCCCGTTTTTCCCAGATATTTTGATCTTACACCATAAACAACATATTGTTCTTAATTCCTACCCCTTAACAGGGGCGGATACAGAAAAATATTTGACCGTCTTACCACATGCTAATTGGCCACACCATTCGGACCATGACCTTTTATTGTTGAACTCTTCTGAAGACATATTCACCATTAGCAGCCAAATACAAGCCAGCTTTCTCATTGCGAGCGTAACTATCATCCAATTTGGCACAAAGGCTGCACATATATTCTAAAAGTGTTCTTTGATACTCTCTCCACTTGATAAATATAAAATGGATAAGATTGATGATGCATGACTGCATGCATTTTCAAATCGTTCACTTGTGCACTTAACTTAATGAATTAAAAAAGAACAATATTGACTATGCATGGCTGCATAAATATTGAAATAGTGTATTTTGGTACTCTCTTGACTTGATAGATATAAAAAGGATAAGATTGATGATGCATGGCTGCAAAACATTTTACCAGAGCTCAATAAAAACAAATTGGGATATGAAGGTGAATGAAATCACTACAGGCAGGTTTACTGCAAGAGTCAAGTCAAAGCTAATTTGTTGACAATAGAAGCTAAAGTGTAAATCATTGACAGGGATAGGCTGCAAAGTTGGTGAGGAGTCTGTAATGGTGCACAGAAAAAAAAGAGATATATTTCAGAAAAATGATGTTACAACACCATTGTAAAACTAAGGCAAAGCAAGGCTATTAAAAATAAATGATGATGGATGGACTACCTTGCAACAATGACATTATTTTTGTATATTAGAGTTCTTTGTCATTAGGATTGTCTCTTTATATAGAATACCTAGCATCAGCATGATATTTATATTGCTACTGCTGAAAATCTTTACAAAAATGTGTGTGATGTAGCCCCAGCAGCCCTTCCCTATAAAGCAACTCCTTGAGTGTATCTTGTCTTTAGTCTACCAGTAGGCAAATATTCTGGCATTAAGGACATAATTTGCTCTGTGTTCCCTCCATTTCTTTATACAGGGGTTAGTAAATATAAAATTACATTTATTACTTTACATTCAACCCACAAATATATGCTCAGGATGTTTCACACTATGGGGTACCTAACCTATTTGGCATCTGGTGTTTCCATTTGAACAAGAATAATTTCTACCTGGGTTGAGCTCAGACAGCTGCTTGGTGAGAGGCCATTTGGAGGTAGAATTTTGTTATTCTCCATTAATTTGCTTTGTCCCACATTTTTACCTGATGACAGCCCCCTTGCTAATTATTCCCCCAAAATTTATATTCCTGTGCCAAACTCCTAGCAAAATACAAAGCTTTTATTAAAGCATTTTTTGAAAGGTATTTTGCTTTTAAGGGAATGACCACATGACCAACATCTAAAAAGAAGATCCCCCTACAGTTGCAATATAAAAAGCCCTCACATCAGTCTTTATCAAATGTTATTAGTATTAAGATAAAAAGGAATGAGCTAGGCTGACAAAACTGTACCTGGCCGGCAAGATAACCTTCTGGTGTTTTCAATTAAGAATAGATTTAGGGCAAACACCAACCCAGCTGAATCCATCGCTAGCCATAATCTCTTCAGAGCGTCTTGCCCCAAGACATTACAATATTTACCTTTGCCATATGTTCTGTAGCAAAGTTTTCGAGACTCTCAGGTCTCGTGATTTGATAATTGATTCAAACTCTTTCAGATAATCCATCTTGTAAGACAACTCGGCGGTCTAATTTGAATCCTTGACACGGCCACTAACAAGCTTTGAACTGGACAAACATCATCGCTCTGACTACCAACTTACGGTAAGAGGGATGTGAGGCAGATGGCTTTTAAAAGAACTTGGGAAGAGAGCTTCATATAGTCATCAGGGTATATAGGAAACATCGTTGTGACCACCGACTTACGAGAGAATTGGGATGTATGGGAGATGATTTTTGCAAAAGTCCACAAAGAGATAAATCAGTAGGATCGTACATTCATAAATGCATGCAAATATCATCGTTCTGACCACTGACTTACTGTAAGTCGGTGGTTAGGAAGATGTTGTCAAAAAACTTCTCTTGACAGTGAATCCCATATGGTCTTATTTTCCTCAAGCGCTCTCTGCTCTACATAAAAATCATCTCTCAGGTTACCCTCTATCCGTCAGTCGGTGGCGAGGAAGATGCTTTTAAAAATCTTTTTGGTCATCAAATTGTTAACCAAATATCTTTTAACATATCAAAAAGGCATGTCTAACCATATTTTTATATCGAGCAAAAGATGCTTGTACAATTTATTTTCATCAAAATGGGCATATGGAAGATATTGCTAAAAATCTGGCCGTCTTCCGTAAGTCTTGTAAAATGGTGTGTATCCGCCCCTGCCCCTTAGAGTAGGTAAATTTCCTGTTCTTAAGATGACAGTTTTCAGGCTCAGACGACACTCCTTGGAATGATGTCCAGCAACCCCAGGTGGGGAACCCTGCTTTAGACAGTAGTGTAGAGTAGCATAAGAATTTGTCTATCTTGTATTCCAAATTACTGGTTCAGTTGCAAACTCCCTAGCTAAGTGTGCTGGCTCCACGACATATTTTAAGATTCTGTTCTCTATAACGTAAGAAAAGCCCATTTCGCATCGACTTTTCGACATCGACCACCTTTTGGCAATCTTTCATGGGTCATTGACAACAGTAAGGACCTTCTGGCTATTTAACTGCATGTAGTCATGTACCAGGCATGAAAATTACCTTGAAAGTTCCTTACACACGTTTGAAAAATTTCTTTAATCAGCTGTCATTTTATGAAGTAAAAAGATTCTATTAAAAAAACCATTAAAAGATGACTAAACTTTAGCTATGCCATCTTTCTGAGTTCTATACCTAAATAGAAACGTAACAAAATGTAGAATGAATGTTTTAAAAGGTCACATCTTGAACAATGCTTCTATCAACAAAATTTCTCAGTCAATGTAGTCTTAACTACCTTTTGCCTGAGCCTAAATTTTCTTAAGATTTCCAGAAATGAAACCTGAGAGTTTCTTAGTATATTCTTTTCTCTGGTGCAACCTGGCTAACACGAGTCACGCTGTCTCTATTAATCTTGTAAACTCGAATTTATGTTGCATCTTTAGCAATTCAAATGCAAGCAAATTTTTGGCAAGCAAAACAAACTGAGCGTCAGAACTTGAGCCTTTGATTTTCTAAAGATTTCTTTAAGATAACAAAGGCCCCATAAGGTCGGCGATAGTTGTGGACTCCATTGCAACTCCTTATGGTCTTATAAGGAGGTTTCCTCTTCAGTTCTGCCTGATTTTCATGAGGCCCTCCGTTAAGAACTTATAAACTAAAAATTACTTTAAATATAAGATAAATATGCAAGCTAACTAAAAATTCAAATTAAAATACCAAGTAAAGAAGTTTTCTTAAATAATAATATAAAAAGTATAATGAATTTCATTTCATTTTTCAATATTTAGACATGGTGGCTCCTCAGATCTAAAGTCTGTTTTACAGGGGGCCATGTTAAAAACTACTTACAATTATACATAAAAAGAAAAAAGGAAATATAAATATATATATATATACAGGTAAATGAAACTTTTGACAATAACATAATGTATAGAATTTAATAGTCAAACAAAAAAAGAAAGTACTTTTTTAATTGTTCTCTGCAAGCATGGCTTTTAATTTTCTCTGGAATGACCCAAAAGTCCTAGAAGAGTTTATTTCACTAGGTAGGGAGTTCCAGGTATATGATCCTCTGTAAACAAAACAGTTTTGGCTATTCCTAGATTTTAATCTTGGAGGCCTTAAACTCAAATTTGAACTACGTAAAGTCCTACTTGTTATATCAGAGACTCTAGTAAACTGTTCTACAAGGTATTAAGGTGCCTCTGCATTTACTTCCTTAAAAGCTATGCCTTTGGATTCCTGTTTGATCATACCTGAAATACTAGGCAATTGTAGTTGTCTTAGTATGGGCCCAACAGACACATCATAAGCACTATTTGTAACAATACGGATGGCTCTATTTTGCAATTTGCGGGTAGTGGCCCTACATGAGCCCCAAACAGAGCAACAATATCTGAAATGGGGTTCGACTAGCCTAAAATATAGCATTTTCAATAAATTGAGTGATAATACTTTATCGCATATTTTATTATTCCAATGGCCCTAGAAACCTTCGAAGAAATAAGGCTGATATGGTCCTTCCATTTCAGTTGATTATCCAAGACAACTCTTAGGCACTTTATGGATGTTTTCTGCTCTATTGCTTCTCCTGATATTTTAAAATGTGCCTGTATAAGCTCCCCGCTGTCACTTCTATGCAGTTTCCTGTTAGCGTCTATTATCATAGATGTAGTTTTAGTCACATTTAAAGTTAGCTTGTTTCCATGCAGCCATTTTCTTAGGTTTTCTAGCTCAGTATTCATGGACTTTGTTATATCATCTATACTATTGGAAGCGTGCGCTATACAAGTATCATCTGCATACAAGATCACTTGTGAGTAATGAATAGCCTAAGTATCCCCCCAGTGATCTGGAAACTAATGCTGTCGCTTTCCTAAGCTGAAAAAGCGCTAACCGTCATAAGAGCGGTAAAATTCAGGCAGATATAAACAGGGGGTAGCAACCGTCCGACTGCTAGGAGGGTCTCCAGCCCATTATATATTGTTTTTAAAAGCACAAACGGAAGGCGACTACTTTTTCAGTTGGTAGCCTATTCCAGAGTTTCGCAACTCGATATGAGACTAAATTTTGATCATTTTTAGATGTCTTCTTTGGAGTTTTCAAGTCAGTACCAGTGTATTTCGAAGACTACAAGAGTTGTCAAAACAGTTCCTTGTAAAAGATTATGAAAATATTTTAGAAAGGGGCGTTGCCACGGAGAAGTGGAGGTGTGACACCCCTCCACAGACTGAAAATCATGAATTTACACGGCAGATTTGAGATATACAGGGTCCGCTCAGCAATGTAGAAGGTTTAAATCAGATATGCCTAAAATATGACAAATCTGTCCCACTGTGTGTTTTGTGTGGCCTACATCAAAGCCACAGTTGCTAGAGAAAGACACTATCTTTGCTTGGGTTGCAAAGGAGAGGCCAATTTAAGTTATTTATGAAGGCTAGTATCATCAATACATAGACACGGTCTTGCAATTTACAGCTCTTAAGAGATCATTGATTCATTAATGTAGATCAAGAAGAGTAGTGGTCCTAGACATTACCCTTGAAGTACCTTCAATTTTTCCTGTTGAAGAAC
>OLMO02000301.1:5226486-5247296 GCA_900291935.2 Cassiopea xamachana
CATAAATATATATATAAATATATATATATATATATGTATATATATACATAAATATATATATATGTATATATCTATATATACAATATATTAATAATATATATATATATTTATATATATATAATATATATATTTATATATATATAATATATATATTTATATATATATAATATATATATTTATTTATTTATTTATTGCCCCGTCAAATCATATCTATACATGATGTGAAGGGGCAATGGTCTAAACTATATCTTAGTGTCCTCGTGCATCACGGTTGAGAAAGAAATTTGGGGATTCCATGTTAGGGAAATGCCCTTTTTGAAAAGAGAGGGCTCTACAAAAAGGCCAATTTCGTTCTTTTGCTGAAAATTGCAGGAAGCTAGCCCCCAGGTCCCAGGCTCTATTTTTATTTGAAAGAAGGGATTTCATTAGCATATGAAGAAATTGATAGCTGTTTGCAATTATCTATAGCTGTGTTAGTAGATAGATCGGTGCACACCTGAATGAATAAATTGCAGGACTGCCCAAGGATGCCAAGAGAATTAAGAGAAAAGTTAACAACTTTGATTTGACAGTAGCTTGATTCTAGATCATGCAGAAGGTAGCAGTATTTTTCACACTTTCTACTAGCGCTGTTAGTTAGATTTGTTTCAAAGCCCACATTCAGTTCTACTATATAAAGAGTATTGGAAGTTGAAATGAGCAAGTCAGGACATAGGTCAGCACCGGTGATAAGAGAAGGGGAAAGATATAGTGGAAAGCCAACATACCTGGAAAGTACAGTGATTCAAGCATTGCAATGATGATCCCAAGAAGTTTAGAAAAGAATCATGTCTCCATGTAAAGCGGTCCTCATTGAGATAGGTTTTGCAGCCTGCTACAACATGGAGAAGGGACTCAGGCTTTAAGCGAAAGGAACAGTCAGAGGTTTTGGAGAGATTCCAGTGTGAGATTTTTTGAGTTGTCAGTGTTCTATTAAGATACCTGACAGTAAAATTGAAAATATTTTTGAGCAGTTGGCTTTGAGTGGAAGACCAAAGAGAATTGACAGCTTTCAAATAGCGATTAAAAATAAAATTAACGACGAAACTTTGTGAGACTAAGATAGAACTGAGCTTTTCAGTATGATTCTGGCGTACAGATTTTAAAACTTGCTTAGTATTTCTTTATGTATAGTACATTCTCTTTTTTTATAAGAATACCTATTTTTTTCTGAGCCTCAATATTCTTAAAAATTTTCGGTTTTGAGCCTCAGATTATTTTTAAATTATTCTTAAATTTTTCTTGCTCAACACAAGGTGTAAATTCGCCTTAAGATCAAAGAAACATGTTAAATCATTTTTGATGTGTTGATTCACCATAAATTTCAACGAGAACAAACAGAACAAGTCAAAATACGGTTTTAGTCCAAAAGCATTATTTCAACTCCATCAATATCATCAATGCCAATGTAGTCCTCGCTATCATCTGAATACGTAACTCTTTATTTGGCAAGAGTTTCATTGAAGTACTCGATTTATATATATATATATATATATATATATATATATATATATATATATATATATATATATATATATATATATATATATATATATATATATATATATATATATATATATATATATATATATATCTAGCGTCAAAGTGACAAATGTTTTGTTTTGGGAGGAAACTCTTAATTAAATTTGATTCGATTAACAAAATATTTTAGTTTTGATGAAGGTTGAGCCTGGCAATATTCTTAAATTATTCTTAAATTTTAATTATTCTTAAATATTCTTAAATTATTCTTATATATATATATATATATATATATATAGCGTCAAAGTGACAAATGTTTTGTTTTGGGAGGAAACTCTTAATTAAATTTGATTCGATTAACAAAATATTTTAGTTTTGATGAAGGTTGAGCCTGGCAATATTCTTAAATTATTCTTAAATTTTAGCAATGTTGAGCCTCAATATTCTTATAGACTTTATTCTTATAAAAAAAGAGTGTATTGTATGTTCGTACCGAAACTGATACTTCTCAGAGATCAAATTGCATCGCTAGATAAAGATTTCAAGACGTTACGTAGGATAGTCTGACATTGCTGTACTTTGACAGAATGAAGAAGAGGCAAGCCAACTTTGTTACGAGGAAGAATAATGCCGCTGAGGATGATGCTAATTGGAAGATCCAACCATTGCCTGAAAAATCTTACCAAAAAATTATCGAGATTCTTAATGACCTATATCTTGGAGAGATCAACGACAGTCAGATGCCAGGAGATCTTGGAAAGGACATAGCATTGATAGAGGAGAAGCCTGCTTTTGGGAAGGATGCGTTGAGAGTGAATGAGTTTCATCATGTCAAGAAGACACGAGTTAAGGTGGTCGTTATGTTTCTCGTTGTCCATTTCAAAATTAAAGTACCGTCCAAAGTATTTGAATGATTCGCCACTGTTCACGACTGCCAAAAGTTCACTGTTGATAAAGAGTTTGGTTTGAAATTGCAGAGATCTGGAAGAACATTTTTTTTATTTCAAAAGTGACGCATTTACCAACCCTGATAATAAAAATAGCCCACTTACGCCACTTTGTAAAGTAGTTTAAAAAGGAGTAAATTTTCACACTCATCAGCTGTAGCAATCGCTTCGTCATCTGCAAATTGTAACTAATGAATAGCATTAAAAAGACGATCAGTTGCATCATGAGAAGAGAAGCTGAGTTGTTTGTATTTTTCTTGCTTAACAAATTGAATAAATTGAATTGAATTAAATTGAAGTATGGAAACACATGTTGAAAAGAAAGGTGCTGAGGCAATACCCTTGAAGGGCGACCCGACCAAAAGGGATAGCAATGGAAGTCTGAAAGTTTTCATAAAGACTAGATATCAATGTTTGAATAGTAGATGGTGCACGGTGATTGATAAGAACCTCTTAGATGAGATTATGGTGCACCTCTCCAAAAGCATTTTTCAGGTCCATGAGAGCGATGACGAACGAGGGTTGTTTTATTCGTGCCTTATCGATAATGCGTGCCATCATTGAAGTGTGCTCAAATACGCCGGAAATCTGTGGAGAAAACCCTTTTTGAATTTCCCTTTCAATAAATTTATTTTTCCAAGAAAGGAAAAGATATAATGACGTAGACATGAAGTGAAGAATTTAAGAGGAATAGATTCGAGAGTGATAAGTCTGAAGTTTGCATGATCATCATGAGAGCCCTTTTATGTACCAAAATCGTATAAAAATCTATATAAAAAACTGTTTCATGAGCTGCCAGACACCCAAAGTAAGGAGCTACATAATTCTTCAACTAACTTGTACATTCCCCGCTTAATCTATGGGCCAAAAGAGCTTCGGATATAGAGTGGTGTATTTCTAGAAATCCTAATAGACGAGACTAAAGGGCTAGAAGGTACTAGGCCTTCAAAAGAATTCTTTGCAAATTAAGCAATGAACTAATAAAGAATTTATAGTAAACTTATACATGGTCAATTTAATGATGCTATAGATTAAACAAGAAAGGGTTATTATTTTTTCTTTACTTTGTGTAAGCTTTAACTCTGATTTATAACTACATTTTATTTACATGAATATTGTAATTAGTTTTTAGATTTTAACAGGGCAGTTTGTAAATCAGATTTCTGAAACTTTAGCCTGAAAAAAGAATATAAAATGAAATAAAATCTTTTTCTTTGTCACTTTGCCTGCTCTCCTTTAATGTTGCTCTTTCATTTGACAGCCATTTTTTCATCTGTATAGGGCCAATTCCTGTGCTGAAAAGAAGCGCTTTCTTAGGGTAAAAGGGGCACCATCAAAAGAACGCTCTGAGAGCTTTGCTTCCAGACCCCCGTTATTCTTTCTCCAAACCATGGGCTATGGACATCAAGATTTTTCAGGTTAGTAACGGCCATGAATACAATCGGCACCGAATCCAGAAGAGGATTTAATCTCCCCTAGGGCGTAGTCATTTCGTAGTGCTTGTCTTAGGGTAAATGTGATAAATTTTTCTCATTGAGTATTTGAGATGGTGTCAGGGGATACGGAATGCTTTTCATATCATCATACACATGTAATTGTTTTACAAATTATAACTGCTCCTACTTCTGGTATGATATTACTCACTTCTTTTTACGGTGGGTAACCGAGACTAATTATCATTTTTAAACAACGCTTTACACTTCTAATGAGTCTTTCTATCTACTATAAACTGTTATTTGACCCCATGCCCTACAAAGATTTCACCTAGCCTAGGAGGAATTAGATGTTATACTTCCTTTCGGACTGACTTAAAATTCTTGGCGTTATCACCAATTAATAGAGACGGGAAACCTCTACATGTTTTCTACAAGTTCTAAGTGAGTGGCTCTTAACCTTTCTGAAAGTACGGAGCCCCGCGAGTTCCGTAAATGCATTCATCTAACCCTTCGCAGATGGATAAAAAAAATGTGACTTTTTTCTTCTCATGCAAAACATATGTGTATACTTATATAGTGTATTACTGCACAAACTGTAGCCAATGATAGCAAATGTTCAGCTGCAGCCAACGATGGCCAGGTAGAACGTGACATCAAGAATAATACGAGTGGGAAACTAAATCGGCGAACCTCTAAAACGGTTTCAACGAGCCCCTAGGGCTCGATAGAACCCAGGTTGAGAACAACTGTTCCATATGAATGGCCCTATTCCGACATACAAATGAAAAGGCATGCATAAGACTTTTCCTCTACATCCCGTTTACATTATTGACTGCCTAATGCGGACTGGCAAATCTAATCCTGTTTTGGTGAATGAGAGCTGATTGTAGGAACTCGACTTCCTAATCAAACGCTAATTCGAGGATAGATAAGAAACATATGAGTAATTGCATCCTATTGACTAATTGCTTATCTAAAAAACGCTACAGACCAATTACTAATTTCCCTATATTGAGTCTCATAGTGAGACTCAGCGTAATATCTACGTTTATAACTGCATGTAATAACCTACGCAGGCACAATTGGGGATTCCCGACACTGATCATCAACCATTATTAGCGGCAGATCCGCAAAAAACGTAGTAGGAAATGGTAAGCTTTCTGTCTTCTAAATGTAATAAATTTCCTTACTACATTACCAATTACTTTGCGTGTGGAATCCATTACTTTTGCCTTAAAGGGATTAATGTTTCCCTTATTCCATCGTGCACGACATTTTCGTGACATTAGATTACTAATAATTTGGAAACTTGGTAAGAGTTAGGTAACAAGATTGTCTTGGTGCATGTCTCTATGCCAGATGTATGCTTAATGCGATTTTGACTTATTCTCGCCTTAGTCTGCAAATCTTAAATTTCTGTAGTAAGTGATTCCTTTTATATCGAGCGTACATGAACATTTTCGGCGTTGTCTACTTACGTCTTTACTTACCACAATTCCTTGTTGGCAGTTCTTATTTGCCAACTGTGCACGTAAGTTTTTTATAAACTGAAATACCTATGCCAATGCGTGTACAAGTTCCTGGTAAGAACCATTCCTATAACATTACTGACATGTGAGATTCCATTGCTTGTTGAAGCATTCATGCTGCTGGGGACCCTAATGATACATTCTTCTAAAGCGGATTTAGCTTCAAAGCCTTTGCCTTACTTTGGCTATTCTATAGGTAGGTATTTTTAGAACTTTGGATCTTTCCACCAGAAAGAATTTTGTTGTAAGTGAGAACCATACACTCGTTTGACTTCAAATCGGCAGAACCTTTTGTACCTTGGCAATAAAACCATTGCGCTGTGAGTACCTGAAAATGTCTGACACGCGATGGCGAGCAAACCGTTTTCAGACATTATTGTTATTTATGCAACAAAGGGCTGCCACGGAATTTACCCAGTATGTGTATTGATGCGAGTACCCCCAAGCTTCTCCATCAGACACTCTTTGCTGTCCTCACTTTCAATTTCAATTTAATTTCAATTCGTTTTAGAGGGTCACCTTTCAGCACAGGTTGATTTTTAAGGGACCCTCCAATTAAAACACTACATTATAATATATAGCAAATTAAAATGCAAGATAGAAAAGAAAATACGCAAAAATATTAAACTACATAGCTAAAATATACTATGCTCTAAACATTGGATACTCTATTTGGTAACATGAATCTCCTTAGTCTTAGCAGCTGCAAGTTTAATACTAAACTCCGCCGTTCCATACACAGCTCGTAGATGCTGTAAATTCACTATTTAGCCCACCGGTGGGACTCATTGACTTAAAGTATTCTAGAGGCTGCCTTACTGGAGAGGGGCTTATAAGAGAGGGGACTAAATAAATTTCTCGAAAATCTTCATTAGTAAACTAACTATTTGCAGTTTGAAAATAGAGAACACAATTCAAAGTGTGTAGCTTACACATCATTATCTCATAGCAGAACAGAACAAAATTGTGAAACTGTGTAGCAATCGTTGATATAGAACGTCTTTATCTGCAGTAAGTCAGTGACTGAATTTGATTCTTGATTGGTTGAGAACTATTGCCTACGGAGTGTCATCTCGAGTAGTTTACTTACTTTATGAAGCTTACTTACGTTTGGTACCATTCAATATTTCTTAGGGGGGCTTAATAGAGATGCGGGTTTAACAAATTTCTTGGCTCATAGAGGGGGCTTATTGGGGAGGGGGAGCTGAATTTAGAGGGGGGGTCAAAAAGAGAATTTACAGTATACAGTGCCAGCTTATGCCTTTTTATTAGCTTTGGAAAGGTCATGCAATTCATCCGTCCTTACTTTTTTATCTTTGCTAGAAAGGCGTCATACCATGTGTATCCCATCAACATGACATGTTTTCGAGACACAGCGATCATAGTTCACCCTGTGCTCACTCGTTAGCTCTTTACCAAAACCTCACTTCTCGATATGAAGTTCTCAAGCATCCAAGAGGGTCAAAAGTCTTAGCTGCTAATTCTAAAAGGGAGTGCTTTGTGAAATTAAGTGTTAGCCTGAACTAAACAATTTCAAGGTACAAGCATACATGAAGTCATCATATCGAATATTCCAGTTCACTTCAAACACCATACTACTGTTATCCCTTTGTTGTGGACCTATGTTGTGCTGATTAAATGAGTGGACATCTTGCATGATCTTATCATTTGTTCTCAACTTTCTTAGATTGAGACCACCTTTAGATAAAATCTCTCGAGCCTTATTGAATATCTTTAATGCTATTTCTGTTGAATTCGTGCAACGGGACAAGTCGTCTGCGTACAAACGTGTCACCATACTACCATTTTCCCATTCATTTCATTTCAGTTCTATTTATTTCAACAGAGTGAAAACACATTCAGTAATAAATTGCTTTTCAATGTGTGTAAGCAGAATACAAAACCAACCTTATTCAAATATAATGGCTACGTAAAATATTAATAAATAAGAAAGTAAAAACATGTAAAAAGAATGGGACTCCTGAGCGCGTCGAGAATTGATTCAGATAACCGATTTCTTTGAAGTTTCAATAACGTTTTAATTTCGTTGAAAAACTGCCAATGAGGAGCATATCAAACGTGAGTGTAGATTGTGGCAAAACTTGTATATGTAGGGTAGGTTTTATTCTACTTTATACAATAGTGCTAGGATAGTGAATGGCTCAAAGTATTTTTGGTACTAAAATCGATCGGGTTTAGGGAGAGGGCAAAGTATTATTTGCCATTATCAAAATTGTGGACATAAAATAACAACCTCGTAGCCTAGTCTAGATAAATCCAGTTTTATCTTATGCCGTAAGCAGTCTAAATTTGTTGGAGCATGGCTACAAGGAGGGGTACTTTTTCTTTGAGTCCCAGAAGCACACGTGGAAAATATAGCTTGCATTTTTGTGTTTGTAACAACTAATAAGCACGAACCTAGGAACTGGGGGGAGGGCATAAAGGGCACTCACCACAATTTTGTACCAGTTTGTATAAATTTTGCCCCATCGCAGCTTGTAGAATTGCCATTTTTACGTGTGAGAGTGCCTCTGAAGATGTGTGCCCCCTCCCCACTTTTCGTCTTCTTACATCGTTGCTGACAAACTTTAACAAAACTGGGCAGTTAGTAAGAAAAGAAAGAACAGGTACCTAAATACGCATCATCTTTCTATGGAATAGATTGAAATATAACGCTTCAGTCTATGAATCAATAGATCTTCATCGTCCTCCGTATCAACATCAATAAAGTGTAAACTGGGAATTACAGAACGCGTAGAATAATCAGTTAAATTCAACAGAGAGTATTTAGTTGTGAGAGAATGTAAATGTATGTGGGGTCGAAAGTTAAAGGAAGTTGAAAAAACGTTTCTTTGTCAAGTACCACTATATACTAAGACTGGGTTTATACGTTGCATTTTAGTCGAGTCGAATTAAAATGAATTAAATGCGACTTCGCACTAGTTTAAATTCGACTTTACTGCGACTTCGTTATACGTCGACTTTATGTCGAATTTAAATCCCATTGCGCCTCCGCGTTTTGTATGACTAGCGCAAATTTGCTTCGCTTCATTGAAAAAATGGTGCAAAACACTCAAACGTTTGTTCCAAATAAAGTGTTTCTACACAAGTAGTAGCTATTCTGATGGCAAAGGGGCAAAGTGTCCCCCTCCAGCTGGCAAAATTAGTTAACCAAAAATAAAATATAATTTTTTGAGTTGACCAACGGCAAAAGACAAGAGGACCACTTTTTGTCTGAGCCTCAATTTTCTCAGAAGCTTCTGTCTTATAAAAAAGTGTACTCGGGCATATGCTCGACTACCTCTAGAATACTTGATAAATTCAACACTTCTGCCCCCAGAATTTTCTTGTACAAACCGCCACAGTTCTACACTAGAGGCCTATGAATATTCCTTATCTCATCAATCTTTTGGCCTAGGCCTAAACGCAAAATGCGCTCATCAAATTCACAAAACATTTTGCTGTTGTTCCTATATTGAAGAGAAATCTTGCTCTTCGATGGCCAATTTTTTGTTGTGGAAGGCAATATACAGTGTATTTGATAATTTGGAGCTAAGAAGCACTTGAACTATCAATGAATATATTTAATCCACAAGGGTATGAGGATGCACAAGGCCGAAGACAATAGCAAACTTCCTTTAGACAATAGCGCACATCTAAGAGGTTTACAATTTCAGTTGACTGAAATTGAATTTAATGCGACGTATAATACCAAAGATATAGAAGCGCCTTCGGCGGTAGATCGAGCAATTAGTGTTCAAAGTCTGCTACCAAAAGTATGTGTGGTCGCCATGTTAGAGTGGACCACTTTACCAATAGTACGCTGTATTACAATACTGATGTGATGCTTACTTTGAACGAAATAGAAGTGAAGAATTTGAATTGTGATTGAAATAATAGAATTAGGACCAACACTTGCTCAATTTTTAGAGTGCAAGGTTGCTGGATTGCATTTTATGCATATTTTTACGGCATCTTGTAGACCGTAATGTTGGCGAGATATTTACAACCATAACTCAGGTTCTTTAAAGGATTTACAATTTTGATAGTAGATATGGAATATTTATACAGAAACAAGGGCTGAACTATGCTTTGAAGCAAATTAAAGGTGAGGATATTGTGGTTGGACTCATTTTTTAGTGTTCGATGCGTACAATTATGGACGTACAACTTGGACTGTTTGGAGGCCTACGATGTGCAATTTTGATCGTTGCTTCGGCAGATAATGTGTGGGTCTTTAAAGAGAACTATCTTACGAAACTTCTTCCAAACATTACCATCAATCTGTGTGCATACGTTTTGCCAAAACAGTAAAGTATTATTTGCAGTTCTACTTAAATGCTTGTTATCTTCTTGATCAGGCTGAAGAAACGATTGCTATTCCATACAATACAAAAGATATGATTTTCAAGGTGTTTTCAAATAGAAATATGGGGATTCTTGCCAAAACTGAATTTTCAATTGCATCTGTTGTAATTTTTCCTACTTTAGTGAATATATCTTTATCTTGATAAGATCTTTTGTCCATGTTCCACATAGGTATTCTCCACACATAGAATTATTTATTCTTCCTGCATCGAATTTTTCTAAATGATACAGATGGAAAATGATTTGTAAAATACTAGGAGAATTTTGTCAATAGTCCTTCTTATTATTGCCTCACAAGTTCAATTGCACGTGAACTGGCCAAAAAGCAGCTATTGCCATTATTTAAATTCTGCCTGAGCTATTTAGAAGGAATGCCTAGCTACCAAGTATTAAATAAAGACACCTCTGTCATTGAAGTTGGACTATCATTGCAAAGCAATTTGGCATTAAATGTATACTATTCCCATGTTAGTATAACTCCTCTAAGCATACCCTCATCTGATTGCCTAACTCAGTGCAACTAAGGCAATAAATGAAGAGGTAATCATAAGGAATTTTCTAGCAACCATGAATACTACAACTGTCAATTCCCAATGTCAACATAGTTGAGATGCAATAGAAAACACAGAAGGCAATGAAGCTATTAGGGGTGATTTTTCATCAAGACAGATTTCAGGAACAGTTGGAGCCTCTTTACATGATCAACTAGCAGGCAGTTTTCTTCCTTTTAAATTATGCCGGAAAGGAAATGAAAGCATATTACTGACTAGGACTTTCTGTAAATGCTATTTGTACAGATTTGTCAGTTGCCCTCTGCCGATTTTCGATTGTCCTCTAACCAGTGACTACATTTCATTAGTTTTACTGTACTTTAGTTTAATTTCATAATCCTGTAATCTTTATTAGTTTGATTATGCTGAGAAGTTCATAATCTACCAACGCGTATATTGTGCCTGCAAGTGCCTATCTATGTTTGAGTGTGCCTGCAGAAAAAGCATGCACTTGCTCACATAAATGAGTGAGCTCTAGCTTGCCACCTCCAGTTGCATTATTTCACTGTGCTCTGGTCTTTATCACATTGTAATTTCTGTCTTTATGGTGCTTCGATGCATGATTGTCTGGAATCTTGGAGAGTATTACCTTATGGAAAAACAAAGTCTGCTTTTTGCATTTGCTGCTCTAGCTGCTATTCTTCTGAAAGTCAAAATGGAATAATCAGTGTACTATTCTGATAATTTTTCATTTATTTTCAGCTGGTTAATTGCTCTTGAGTGTCAAATATAAGAGGTTTAAAATCATCCCAAAATGCTAATTTGAGCTGCGGGTTGGAATAAATAGGGGACTGGGAAATGACAAAAAATATCATAGAAAAGGCAAAAGTTTCTTGGCATCCAAAAATTGTTTTGGGAAAGAGCTTACATTAGAATTAATAGGGGGGTTAGAATAAAAATTGGGTGGAAAAATTTTTGACAACTTACTCCCAAGTGCCAAATAAATAGTTCTAATAGACAGGGGGTTGGAAAAAACTCCGAAATGTAATAAACGGGGGGTCAAAATAAACGGGGGAGTTGGAATTTAAGAGAAGGCTTTAAGTGGTTATGCAAGGATGGAAAGAACAAAAACAGGTTGTCATAATGCATAAAGCTAAAATATACACAGTACGCTATGTTACAATGAAAATTGGGCGTCAATAGCACTAACAAAGAATGGAAATGAATTGAAGGGTTTGTAGAAAAAGTCAATGTCCTTAAAAAAACGAGGGAGTCCTAATAGGGTCCTGGGGGTTGGAAAAAATCAGAAAATTAATAAGCGGGGGGGAGGTTTATTTGGCACCTGAGAGCATTTGGCAGGGGGATGTTATTGTTCACTGGTTGTACCTAATACTCTCACGTAGTATAAGGGAGACATATTGTTCAATATTACTGTTATTCATATTACGAGAGATTACAGAACTAAATTTATGCTCCTGAATGTTTGAAAAGAATTCTCCATAAATCATAATTCCACATTCAAAACGGCTTCAGCGAGAATACTCTGCAAATTAATCTGCATAAGCATACATTGCTTTGGAAAATAAAAAATGAAGAGTCTTAGAAACAAGACACTTTCATTCCTCTAAAGTACTGATATGAGGTATCAGCAGAAAAGAATCGAGTACGTCAACTTAGGTCTATGCACTTACAAGTGAAAGTCCTTATGAATTTCCTTGCTACCAAGCATTTTTCATCATCACTCCCTCTCTAAATGCAATGGCGCTTAAATATCTTTTCCTACGTTATTTTTAGCCGAAAGCATAACTTTGCGGTCCGCTTTTACTCTTGCAAGGCTGCACATTCTCGCTTGCGACAGTACGCAAGCCTAAGTCAAAGTGGTCCCATTCAAAATGGCGCTGATAAAGTTCCGGGTAGCAACAACTTGTAGCTGAGAACAATAAGTTGCTCGATCCAGTCCTTTTTTGGGATCAGTGGTCGACTGGAATTAAAAGTTGGTTTTATATGTCGCATTATAGTAGAATTTAATTCACACTTTGTCATTTTTTGCCACAGTATGTTAATTTGACGCGACTGAAATGCGACGTATAAATCAAGCCTACAATGTCTAAATTCGGAAATAAATTCAATAACTTGGCTCAAAATAGTCAGCCAAGGCTGGTTGAGCACTCGTTAGAAACAGAATTCAACTATCCACACACCAAAAAGGGGCTGTTCAATAATTACGTCACGCTAAATTAGGGTTTTTAGAACCACCCATCCCCCCTCGTCACGCTCCGTCACGGTTTCATGTGAGATCCCCTTGCGTGACGTCACTCTAGGCAGAGACAGCCCCCCTCTTAACAAAATTCCAGTACATATGCTACACATGAAAAATTAGAGTAATGCAACTTTTCTTTTGAATATATAACAAATTAACAAAATGTAAATATCAAGTCAATCGCTTCTTCGGTGTAGATAAAAGTTGATCAATCACTCTTTACATGACATAAAAACGGAAAACAACGTCTTTATTGACAAATCAAAATAATACTTTATTTGAAATTTTTTATACCGTGACGCCACGGACGTGAAATAAGTACAACCCACCCCCCTCATTTACCGTCACGCCGCGTCACTAAAAACCTGAAGAACCACCCACCCCCCTAGCGTAACGTAATTATTGAACGGCCCCAAACAAAATATTTCAAAAATGTTAATTTTTGGGGGTTGTGGGCCCCAGCCTCTATAATAGGGCATTTCCCTGAAAATAAGCCTTTTTGCCTATAACTGGATTCAAATTTACGACCTGAGGCTCGTTCAGTGCTCATTGGAAGTGGAATTCAGTAATCTACGCGATGAAAAAACTTTTTAGAAAGTTTTCTTGACTGCAAATTGTCTCAAAATACTGACCTATGATTGGTTAAGTGCTTAGATGTGAAATTAAATTATCCACACGGCGAAAAGAAACTTTTCAAGAATGTTAATTCTGGGGGCTCTGGGGCCCAACTTCTTTATTTGGGCATTTTCCCTCAAGTAAGCCAAGTTAACTGTAACTCTGCTCAAATTATCATCTGAGGCTGATTGAGTGCGCAGTAGAGGGAGAAATATGGTATAGACAAGAGGAACAAAGTATTTCCCGAAATCTTTGATTTTTGGGGCTATGGGGCCTAATTCTTAAAGAAGGGCGTTTCCCCTAAAATAAGGTATTTCAGCTGTTACTCAGCTTGCAATAATCACCTGTGCACGGCGTGCCCAGATAGGCAAATAAATTCAATATCTCTTGTTAAAAATAATTTCCTGAAGTCAATTGAATTCATATCTAGAGATGAATGCTTCAAATTCCTTGAGACCTTATGAGAAGCAAAATTTTATCTATTTGAAAAATAAACAATGAAAAGAACTTGGGATACCAAATCACTTTTTAAAAAATATCTCAATAGAAAAGCTATGTCATGAGGCTGCTTCATGGTATTTTAGATGAGAAACAGGATGAATGGTAGATTGCAAAATTCAAAGGAGGAAAGTTGGAGTTGAGGGCGTTTAGATCCAATGAAAGCTATTGCTTTCATATCCTGACCAGAAGTAATCGTCTAAGGCTGATTGGGATTGCTTAAAAGCAAAATTGATTTTGAAAATGATCATTTACATATGTGTTTAATGCACTCTGATGTCATCCCTATTAATAGTTCAGACATTGCTAATTTGATAATTCGTCGTCCCATCCTGCACTTTTATCCTGTCGAATGTAGCCTTTGATATCCCTCAGCGGAAAAAACAATCTAATGCTCTGGTGTTTCTTTTCCTGGGATTTAACATTGTTTTTCTACTTTCATCTGCCTTGCTCGTTTTACATTTAATAAATTTCTTGTTTTTCAAACTGCATATCATGGATATTCTTCAAATTGGCCACTGAAAACTTCTAATTTCTTTCTTGCTGGTTGAATGCTTTCAGGCCTGGTGGAAAGTTGAACAAAAATGTTCGTTCCATCCAAAGTGGAGTCGCATTAAGAGATTGCCAGCGATTAATCAAGGAAAACACTAACGTTATTTTTTCTGAATGTTGGTCTTGTCCTATCCTGAATTTCATATAGGCGTCTATGGCCCATTTGTTGTGTTGGTGCTCTCAGGTGCCAAATAAACGTCTCCCCGCCTATTAATTTTTCGATTTTCTTGAAACCCCCTTGGACTTTAGTAGGACCCCTCCGTTTATTAATTTTAAGGAAACTGACTTTTTTGCAAACCCCTCATTTCATTTCCTTTCTTTGTTACCACTATTTCCACCTAATTTTTATGGCAAAATAGTGTACTGCTGTATATATTTTACTTTATGCTCTATGACAACCTGTTTTTGTTCTTTCCGTCCTTGTATAATCATTCAAAGTTCTTTCTCAAATTCTGACCCCCACCGTTCATTAAAGTTTGGAAGTTTTCCTAAACCCCCTGCTAATAAGGACCCCCCGTTTATTTGGCACTTTAGAGTAATGAAGTTGATCATTCGATACTTTCATCTAAGCGCTAAAGCTTTTGATATCAACGGAAGAACGGGCATTAAAAGCATCGATATCTTAAATTTTCCCATGTATTAATCCTCTAACCAAGGAATGAACACATTGCTCTTAAACAGATACCAACAGATATTGTCTCTTCAATTTTTCTTTTCACTTCTAGTAAAGCAACTTTTCACCGATTTGCTCATGATATTAGCAAGTCTTGGACCTTTTTTAATTCAGGGACCAAAGTTTAAACTCAGACTGTCAGCGAACCTTTAAATTCTTTTCAGTGAATTTTTGGATAGGAGCCCCTTAGAGTGTAGAAGTGAAAAAGAATAGTCCCCGATCTGTGGACAGCTGTGAAATTGTTGTAGGCACCATGTTAGAGTGATAAAGCATAAAATTTTGCTAGCACTTTGAGGGATGCTATATTTCTTTACCTTCATGTTTCAAATGTCTTCTACCACTGTAAGAAGTTAAATTTGGCCCAATACATTCCCATAGCAAAAAAGAAGATTTGAAATCATCCTATTTTTGCTCACTTATTGATATTGACTTCAATTACAAAAACTCATCAAGTTTGAATGGCTCCAGAATTTTAACGGTTTGATCTGCTGATCTCTAGTCTTCTATATTGAGGTTTACGGGGAAGCACATTTGGGCGATATGTTAAGCACTTCGAACATTAGTAAACTCTCACCGTGAGCACACTGTGGAAATGGGCGTTTCCTTAATATTTAAAAGGGTGTGGTCAGAAGAAATTTCCAGGGGGCTCTGACCCGTCACTCTCTCTTTCTTCATATTGGATGGTACTTTAACGCTGGCCATGACAGGGGGCTATAGACCTTATACCCCTAGTTACCTTCCAGCGTTAATGCCCTTTATTGCCCTCGCCCTCTGGTCACACATTTTTTGGCCCCACAATGATGCAACCCTTGCTGCGCAACTGTGATGTACTGATATTATGCGCAATGTAGATGAGAAGCAAACAACGTTTTTGGCTCAGTTGATGCATAACATGGATCAAAAAAGGTGATCCAATCATTTTCCCAATATTTCTCTGGCCAATTATACTCCCCTCACGAAAGTATCCGGACATTTTCGAATTTAGTTACGAATTCATTCAGAGAAAATTTTTTACAAATTGTAAAGATAATTTGCAAGCAAACCAGTGCATGAATTATTACTAAGCTTTCCTTAAAGCTTCTTCGGTCTTTTAATATATTAATTATTGAAAAAAATTATATCTTATCACTTTGTAAGCAAACGCTATGAAACTTTTTTCTAAAGATAGCAGCAATCAATGCAAAAGACCTAGCGTACAAACAGAATTTGGAAATAGTGCTTTCTTTCAACAACGGAAAAGCTATGCAACACTTCAAACGCCATTAGATGCCCAAAGTCTGATGCTTGTGATATCTGCAAAGCACTTTAAAAAAGTGCAAAAAGTTATAAAAGTTAGAAATACCAAAAACTCTCGCGACGTCAAGTACCGAATATTTGCGTCAGTTGACATTACTAAACAATGGGCACTAAAATGTTGCAAAAGTTTTGCGCTTTTCAACTCCTATTGTTTTTGCTAACATCTCTATCACTCTACTCAATCCTTCATAGTCAAATGGCTTCTACGTCATTTGGGTACAAGATATTCTTTAAATCTTTGTGCAATCTTTCATAAAAAGACCCCCTTCATGGACTTTTTGCTAAGATAAATTCCAATACGATTCCTTGATCTGATAAATCATGCAGTTCCTCACTCTTTCTCAATTTTTTAATGAATTCCGAAGCAGCCTTAAATGTCTGAGCATTGTCACGTATTATCTTTGGCCCCGTCGGCATATATGACAAACGTAAATAATGAGAAATTCCCGTGCATCTGCCGACTTTGAAGCCATTAGATTTAGAAGAAAGGTGTAGATTGATAACCTGCGCACGGTAACTTCACCAGACCACCCAGATTTCGTCAGACCGCCCAGATTGTACTAATCCACAAAGGGTACGGTCGTAGCGCCTAGGAGCTCTCCATTTGTCTGATAATGATCTAAACCAGCAAAAAAACAGGGGAGATTGCCTTCTCATCTGTCATCAATCTAAACGATGCACTTGAATGAAATTGAAATGAGTAACTGCCGGGCCCCTATGTCAATACCGAAAGCGAGATAACAAACTATTTCGCACGAAATCTAGCCAGAATTATGGCACCATTGTCAAATACGAGAATGTGCATTTAACTCACCGCGAGATTGTTAACCATCCCGAATTGTCATTGTCGGTGAATGTTAATTCGGCCTTTCTTGGTATTGTACGAGCAGGTATGAATTCATTCAATTTGTCAATAAAATTACTAGTCCCCAAGTTCCTTATAGTGGAGCAATACACAGCTCTTGACGTTCCACATGTACCATTGATTACCTATGCTTTCTCTTCACCTCCTCTTAACTGGAAAGGTCCCAAAACGTCTACCCCTATAACTCCAAATGGATAATCTGCTGTCACTCTGCTCTGTGGCAACTGTCCAGCTGTTGGTACTGGAAATGGCTTTGCTGCCATTACTTTGCAACTTTCGCATCTACCTATTATCTTCTTGAGAATTGTTCTTAATGTTGGAATCCAGAACCTCTCTCTAATCTTTGCCACCATTGCATATACTTCCTTGTGCCCAAATTGTGTGTGTACCTCTTCTCCTATTCTGACTACATACAAGGATTGTTTTGGAATAAATATCGGTTGGCGATCAGGAAGTCTACCAAAACACCTTAACACTTTATCATCACACAAAATGAAACCTCACTCTTGTGCTTCTTTGTTCTCAAGATTGATACCCTGTTGAATTTTCCTGATCAATTTCTTGTCAGCATTCTCAATCTCTTCTGTAGTTAATGGTCCCCATTTCCTTTTATCTTTACTTCCCTTTGTTTTGCAATTGGAAATAAACGTAAAATGCCACCCTGAAATCCTCCTTGTACCTTTGAGTGTCTTTCTTTCTAATAAACTATCCATTTTCTTTCAGATTTGCATTATCCTCTACACAATCAAGCAATTGATCCCCTCTCTTTAATTCTCCTTGAATACTTTCAATATTTGCTTCCAGATTGACTTCTATTTTTGACCATTTTTCTGTATCTTGAATCCAAGGTGGCCCTGCCCACCAGTTCTATTTTTCTAAATGATCATACTGTGCTCCCCTACTTCCAAAGTCTGAATGGTTCAATGCGGTGGGTACATACCTCCACTCCAAAGTCAGTTCTTGAGTAATTTCACTCATATCCTTTGTTCTATTAGCAACAAACATTTACCAATTTTTAAATGGATTTTTCACCGAACAAAGTGCTATTGTGCTGTCAGTCCAATAGACATTGTGTAAAATAGGCAAGTTCTTTAAGCTCTTCTTGTGTTCAATGCTAAGTTAGCTCCCATCTGGCATCCAACAAGCTCTTGTCATGGGATAGTGAGCCCTCTCTTTGTGATTCTTGACTTTGAAGTTAGCAATCCCTGTGTGACCCCACTTGGTTATGCAACTACAACAACTGTTTAAGCTGATACTGTCTTATCACTAGCATCCATAAAGTGATGTAGATAAACTTGAATTATATCCTCAAAATAGGGTGCAATTGATCTTGGTACTTTAAATGTTTTCAAATTTCTGACCCACTTATTCCAGTTATTCTTAAGCCTTTCACTAACTTGTTTATCCCATCCTTTCTTCTCATCTACTGCTTGTCTATACAAATGCTTCCCTTCTACTATCATGGGTGAAATTATACCAAGAGGATTATAAATACAGGCAAGTGTTTTCAACATTAACCTCTTAGTCACAGTTTCCACTTCTTTCAGTTCAACTTCAATAGCATATGAAACATCACATTTATTGCATAAAATTCCCAAAAGCTTTGTCTCCACTTTGTCATTGTCATTCAATATTTTGATATTAGATTCCCACTTACCAAGAGGAAACTCCCCTGTTTCTATAATTTTGCTTGATTCAACCTTAAACTTCTCAGCATCTGTTTCCTTTGGAGTTAACCCCATTAAATTGTCCACATAGGTATTGTGCATCAAATCTAGCTTGATTTTCTTACCCCCTCAGTCCTTTCTAAGTGATGTTGCAAAACTCCTCCCAAAACAAAAGGTGAACTCTCCCCATGAAAGGATAGTCTTTTAAATCTGAATTTCTTCTCTGGCTCATCTGTTAGCTTGTATATAAATCTAAAGGCATCTCTGTCTATTCCATGTAATTCTATCTGCAAAAAGGGTTTAGTTACATCAACTACAATGCATACAGGAGCAATTCTTGACTTTATAAGGATGTCCCAAAATAAAGGTTGAGTAGGTGGGCCTGGATTCATGTATTCATTTATTGAGAAATCTGTGACTGTTGGCTTACAGCTAGCATCAAATACCACTCTGATTTTTGCACTAGCGACAGATTCTCTTATCACAGGTTTGTGTGGCATATAATATACTCACTTTCCTGTTGGTTCAACTGGTGCTTCTTATATAATTCCAAGCTCTAACTGTTCTTTTATTATAGCATCATACTCTTTCCTTGTCTCATCCTTCATTTTTCTAAACAAATCACGTAACCTCAGTTTACTTTGATCTACACTTGTTTTGCTTGGAATTCTTTCATCAATCCAGGGAATCTTAATCCAGTATCTTCCATCTTTACACTGTACAACATTTTCAAGAAAATCTTTTCTCACTTCTTCCTGATCAAATTCTTTTCTGTCTTCTATTCCCAGAACATCTAGTGTATACAAATTTTCATAATCATCATTAGTGGTGCGAGTAAAATAGCTATGATCAGACTCACTCTTATCTCCATGAACAGTCCATCCAAATGTGGTCTTGTCTGGTATTGGCTGCGCAACCTTTCCTTTCCTACATCCCCCTGTTCTCATTTCAATGAATGTGGGATCTCCAAATAAAATATGCACCATCTAAGATGGTTGTATTTCTCACATAAATTCTCACTTGATCCTCTCTCTACTTCAGATAAACTGCTCTGATCTATTCCAATGACTTCAAATTCAAATTTATGACCTCTCAAATCATATGTACCAATACTATAAACTGGTCTCTTGGATCTTTTCCTGTGTCCTTCCACTGTTCTAAGGCTACAGGTTTCTCATCTTACAGGTTTTAAGCTGCACCATTTCACTGCCTGTCTGCTAATTTAATTCTTAGTAGAACAAGTATCCAAAAATTCCCATATTGTTTCACCTTTGATTTCTACTGGGATTAATGGCAATGCACATTCACCTGATGGGGTATATCCACAATTGAGAAGATCATGTTCACTTTCTTTTTCCTCTTTCTCTGCATGCAAACTGGAATGGTGATCTCCCTTACAAATGAAACAGCCTCTTCTGCTACAATCTTTCACCAAATGATTTTGACCACATTTATAACAAAGACCCCTCTTCTTGAGAATTTCCTTTCTTTCTTTAGGATCAGTCACCTTGTCACACTTGTAAGGTCAGTGTTTATCAGGGCAATAACAACATCTGGGACCTCTTGGCTGATGTAAAAAATGATTTACTCTTATACTTTATGTGATCAGGTACTTTCTCATTGACTACACTCCCCCATACTATAGTCAACATTATTTCATTTAAGCTAAATCCTAAGCTCAGTCAGTGGCTCATCACAAGTCCACATCTCCCATTTCTCATCATTTCTTGTCCAATCAGGTTTGATTCCAGGCAGCTTCTCAAGTGTTGAAAGCACTAAGCCCTCTACTCTTTCATGTCCCCTCATTGCTCTGAGTGCCTCATAATTTGTTCTTAATGTTTCATAGAATTCCTTAATACTTAAATATCTACTGCCTTGCAAATAGGGTAAGTTGATTATTTCTCTGGTGTGTGGTGCTAAAACCACCCTCTCTTGTTGTCTATCCTCTTCCTTTAGGAATTTAAGAGCTCTGTCATATCCCTCAGCATTATTGGGTATGTTACATATCAAATCATGACATTCACCCTTGACACATTGCAAAAGATAGCCTAATTTAATGGTCTTACTTGCTGGCTATCAATTTGGGCCATGA
>OLMO02000301.1:5262264-5272357 GCA_900291935.2 Cassiopea xamachana
CTCCCTTGATAGAAATTCCTCTTCCTCTGCAACAATGTCACGCAGATCATCGTCAGTGACTCTAGAGCGAATTCGAAGAACGTCTGCGAAATCTATTTGACATTCTGCGTAGTAGAGTCTCTCATGGAGCTCAGAATTCTTATTTTTTCTAGTTGGTGGTTTGGTTTTGTCCACTCGGCTGACAACTTTGACACGCAAAAATGGCTGGAAGTTGATGAGAATTCTGAGGCTCTCTTCAATATCCTCTTTTGTTAAGCAGCAGTTGGAATTCAATACGGCATATTGAAAATAGTGGCTTGCATTATAACGATCTGATAATGTTTCATAAAAAAGTTCATGGAGGCCGAGTTCTCGAAGGATTCCCTCTTCTTTCTCTGATGTGTTCTCTGCAGCCATGTCTACGAAGTTCTTGTGTTCATGAATTACGAATTAGGCAACAAATAAAACCAGACATCCGTATTGTTATCGCCAGTTGTCTATAATTGTAGTATCAGGGGCGTTCTTTGTTGGAATTCTATTCGAAGAATGAGGACTGACATCATTTGTTTGGTATGCATGTATGGCGGTGCTTTGTAATTATTAGTGTGTTTATGATCTCTGACGCACTTACAGAAGACACGCTGACAAGGAATGAGGTGCTGCACCCACATTTAATCTACAAACTTTGGTTATGACTTGCTGCACACGTATGAAGAGGCACTGTCAGTAAAGCAATACACAAGCTACTACGGCAACATTGCTATATTGTAATATCTATATCGATAGATGTTACCCTTGTAAAAGGCATATGGCATAAGGACTTCAGTTTATAAACGATAGAATTTATTCAATATTTTTCAGGATGGTTTGTATTTGGTCAAATACTCCCATGACATAGAACGGAAGTTGAACTTGTAAATGACGAAAGGTAGAGATAATTATGCTCAAAAAATGATACTCTAAAACCAATAATAAAGGGGGTACGTTTATTAATGTCAGCAAATATGAAGACCACCTCTTCTTAGTTTTAACCCTTCCCCCGTTTAGTAAATTTAGCACTTTTGGAATTGCTTCAAATGTGCTTAGGTGATTTTTCCGAAGATGTAACTGCAGTAATATTCAGTTTCCAGATTTCTTTTATGTTTTGCTGCTTTTAGACGATGTTGGTACTTCATAAGAACAGATGTCTCAAGACGCTGATTCCTATATGGTCGCATGTTTACCCCCACTCTTTTTGAACCCCCTGATAATTAATTTCAGAAATTTGTTAGATCCCCGCTTATTGTGACCATGGCCTCCCCGTTTATTATGAGTTTTAAAGGTAGTGCGACACAAGTTGCAAGGCGATTGTCTCGTGTAATACGCAATTCTATACACGCTTTTTATTTTATAAGGAACCTAGCTCAAGGATAAGTTCTAGGAGTTCCTTATTTTGGGGCCTCTGTATCAAATTTTGGTACTAAAAGTTCCTTAATAGTTCCTTAATTTTCACTGCACATATAGTGCCATAAAACCGGTAAAAACGCAAGGAAAAATTAATATTCTGAATTTTACTTTTTATTTTGGCTAGAACTCAAGATGAAAAGCACAAATAAGGTAGGAAATAGGTTTCATACATGTATGTTTGTAAGTTGCGGCTGTATATGAAGGGAACCGAATTCCTAATTCTTGATTATTTGTAGTCATAATAATTATTAGAATCCCCAAAATAAAACTAGCGGCAGTGCCGTTTGATTGGGATTATTTCTTGTGATATTCATCTGCCTCACTATGACCGATCCTGATAACACCCTTCTCTATCAACTTAGTGAGTTCCTTCTGAACTAGAACAGACTCATGGTGGCTAAACTTCTGATGCTTGGGAAAGGTGAGTTTTCAGGGGGTGACCTTTCAAACTCTAAAGGCAGTCCCTTGACATTATTTAATATTTCTACATCACTGGTAAGGGTTTCCCATTCCTTGTAATGTGTTGCTAAGCAGCCACCAGTAAAGTTTTAAACTTATTTGTAATGCAATTAACGAAACCAGATATAGAAACAGACATTTCAGTATTTACCTTTAATTTTTCTTTTGTTGGTTTTGGTTCTTTCGACGGAATTGTGCTTTGCTGCTTCGCCCGAAAAATGAATGTGGATGGGCAGCATACTGAGCAGCAAACTTATATAGCTTGCAATTTTCCTGAAGTCTTGATATTGTGAATGTACTACGGCCATAATATTGTTGTTTGGCAGTAGAATTTCTTCCACTAATATTAGTGGATAATCGATATGCTTCTTTAGCATCTGTAATAGATTTCCCTATACCATCCCCAAACAGGTAGCTAGTTGGCTTGTGGCAAGGATTACAAATGTTCTCAACATCCTCTCTGTTAATCATTCATCTATTGTACTGATCATGCTTTTTAATAATAATGTTTTTACGCATGTGTAATATGTCACATTATTATATTTGAGTGCTATGCAAATTATCATTACATTCTACCCATGTCGACTGCAAGATGTTGCCATTCAGTTTCATCACCATCTTATGAATTTGATTGATTCTAATTACATTAGTGGCACCAGTTTGGTTTCTCTCTGATGCACGCGTAACTTCATTAATAGTGATTTATTTGTTTCAATTTTTATCTGCTTTGCGAGATATGCCGCTACGTGACATGTTCTTAAAGTGTTTAAATTCATAGGCTTCTGTCAGGAATTTCACGAAGGGCACCAAAGACCTGACGTTGTCTTCACGTTTCTTTACTTGCTTGTCAGCACATTACGGCTGAAACATATTGCAATTTATATAAGCAATATGACAATACCATCATTATCATTATTACTGTTGATAGTGAAGGATCAGCTTATGAAAAACAGTTTTGGTTAATTTTATCTCTTGAAATCAAGGACATGCTGTCCCTTGCTTACACTTATTGGACCTATTGTCTCCATACCTTTTTCATGGTAAAACCAACATCCTACAAGCTTTGAGATATAAAATTCCTCAGTCAAGCTCATTTTGAAGCTTTTTAAAGTGAAAAATGGCGTTTGATCCTGTACTCTACAGGGTGCGTGAATGGATGATCCATGTGGACTCATCAGAACAATAATTTCTCATTAGTAGGAATCTTCATCATCATTTTGTGCCGTCTACTCCCAGCAGGTTGGGTGTTATGGACTTCCATTCTTGTCTGTTCTCCGCAGTTCTTACACATTCTCCATAAATATTTTCTGTCCATTCCTTTATGTTGTCTACCCATGTAATTGTTGGCCTTCATTTCTCCCTTTTTACGTGTATCTTTTCTTCTAATAATGATGTCTGTAGCCCATTTTGTCCTATCATAGGCCTGAAATACTTAGTAATCTTTTTCTGACACGATTAATTAGCGATCCCTTTATCTTCATCATGGCTAACACCTATCCATTCGTCCTTGAGTTCAGTGAATGATATTTTCAACATTCCATTACAGAGCCACATTTCACATGTTTCCAGCAGTTACTCATAGCCTTTGAAATGGCCCATGCTTCAACTCCTTATGCAAGTGTAGACCAAACCCAGAATTTTAATAGCCAAAATCTCAAACTACTACTTATGTTTCTATAAGTCGATAAATTCCTTGCAATATGTTTTGCTATTGCTGTCTCACTTCTGTTATCTTCAATTGTCATGTGCTCTATGTAAACCAACTTAGATATGTGCTCAATTGGCTTTTTGTCAAGTTCTAGATCTATTATCTAATGTGTCGTTTTACTAACTACCATGCACTTTGTCTTTACGACATTCAATTCCATTCCATACGGTTTTCCATATACATTTGCTTCATCAACTAGTGCACGTAAATCTGCTGTAGTGAAGGGGACCAGAGCTGTTGTGGCGAAGCTACGAAAAATTTAACGTAAGAAGTGGTACTTAAAACCAAATAACCCACAATCTTCTATACAAATATGCTCATTCCATAAATTCCAATAAAAATCCAGTTCTCTAAGCAATATTTACAAAACTCCTCTCCTCAAAAGCACATCCTACTCTTCTTTTGTCTACTCTCTCTTGACTCAACTCTATTTTTTATAACTTTAACTCCTTATCAAACCTCCCCACACTGTATCATCTACATATCTCAAATTTTTAATATTCATACCACCGATATCAACTCAATTTCCATCTGTCATTTCTTTAAATATCATTAATAGGAATAGTTTCAACTTTATAAAGGAAGTCGTCGTGATCTCCACTGTCTCTAACTTGAAGATGGTGCAAATTCAATAACCTTTTTCATTAAGTAATAACCCGTGCAGTGAGTTAGCAATTATGATTTTCTGTAGTTTCTGCTATATCTGGATACTAAGTAGTATATAAAACAATAGATTTATACTCAGTGCTTATCATGTATTTTTCATTGACATTATGCGCTTGCTATTGCTACCATTATTGGTGACAATTCGTATGAGACTTTGCTGCATGATATATAGTTTAGCCCAAGAAGTAAATGTTAACTGTCAGCTCTAAAATCTCGTACAGCTCTGCAGGAAGCTATGCCGATGACGTAATCGAATTAGAATATTAAACGAAACTACCTGTAGGTGAAATTTGACTGTAGTTCATTAGGTCATCGGCCGTGACCAGAAGCTGCTCTCATCAATGAATCTTTAAATTTTGATGACATACCCTTGAAAGCAATTCTTAATGCTCTTTCGTGGATTTTGCTTATTTTGTTGTTCACGATTCTATAATGAAATATCCAGATCACAGGACAGTAGCTAAGTTGAAACAATATAAAAACATGCATTACTGTCTGTGACTTTTCTTGGTCCATGAAGTTTGCAACTGGTTCTCATGCGCCGCGGCACACTATCACGCACAGCTCCTCTGGTCGCGACTGATGACTTACAGTACTACAATCAAACTTACCTATAGGTTGGCTGGTTCAAATTTCCAATTTTGGTAGCAGTTTTCGGTGTTTACAGCCAGTGAACATTTACATTAGAAAGGTTTGTCTTGTTGGTGGCTTTTCGATACCGTTTTGCTGACTAACGATTGTGATAACTCATTGCTGAAATACTTGAACATAATGTTGTATTCAATTTAAAACAAGCCGGAACAGAAGAGAAGTTATCCTTTGACTTGGCTATATTACGTAGAAGTCGTTGAATGAAGACTTAAGGACAACAGTTGTCCAATGTTGTTCTCGATTAACTTGATGGGGGAGGTAGTTGATCTATAGCATGCAGCAAAATCGATTCTTCCACAGCAACAATTTTTCAACGTTTTTGTTGTATTGATAAACAACTACAATCCCCACTTTCAGTTAATGTTATGAGTAGGACGGATGAAAGTCTAAAAGTCGAATATGGTCACGGTGAAGTAAAAATCTTCATTTCATAGAATAAAGTCAAAAATATAAAATAGGAACAAAAATTCAAAAGCAGAGTGCAATGCACATATGTGTATTTACTATATAGTACTGAGCCAGGCAAGCCTGAATTTATGTGGTGGCTAGTCACTTTCTCATAGTTTCTATTTTGTGATTTACCTGTTATCTACTCATGCTAATTTGGATTTGGTACAACTGATGGAGAAAATATTCTCCAGCAAACATTCCATTCTCAAGTTTTCAACACTGTCACAGGGATTCAGGATCTCACCTTTGGGGAAGATTTGTGCAATTTAAAATCTAAACTTCTGAATTACTACAAGAGACTGAATTCTAAAAGATCTTATGCACAGGACTAAAGCAAACCCCTCCGTTACTGAAAAGCTGTAGGAAATCTAGAGAACCAGTGAAATTACATTTTTTTCTTCTCACTACAATCGTTCGAAAAGAATGTCAGTGTAAATGTCAAAATTAGGTCAAAGATTTCAACTTCTAGATCAAACGTTTTGAAATAGAAAGTCAAAATCTGACCTCTCTTGTTATGAGTTGATTAATATCAAGCAAACTACTTTTAAATTTTATATTCAATTAATTAGCTTGCCATCTTTTTGGAAAAGCTATCTAACAGGCTTGTATTAAGGAGAGCTGAGAATAGCTCAAGAGTTTAAAGAAAGAAAAGCAGCAGCTAGGCCTAATTTATTTATAGGCTAAGAAATGTTGACCACTCGCATGCTGGTATGTAGAGTTGCTGGAACAGGGAAAAGAGGCCTGCAATATTGAAAGAGAACAAGGAGGGGCATGAATACCTTCTGTCAAATGTTGTTTGGAAAAAGCTAGATCAGAGACTATGTCAAAGTATGTTCCTGTTTTTGAACAAAGTATCAAGAAACGTTTGAATTAATCCCCTACAAGTGATGTTGACGCTCCTCTTTGAAAAAGAGAAATTGCTCAGTCGTTTACAAATCGAGACGAGGGGGAGGAAAAAACTGGCCATTACAGCCCTTTTCATTAAATTCTACTTCAATGAAGTTAGATCGTGGTATATTTGTAAGTACACTCCTATCGTCAAAGCATCAGCACACTTTCAATTTTGGCAAAGTTTGTCTTGCAGTGCTAACTTGGCCTCGAGTACTTTGAAATTCAATAGTTTTTACATGAAAGTAGCTTGGTAGTTTTCTCACAGTGTAATCATTCTGCATTACCATATTAGTTCAGTGATATTTTGAAAAATACTTTTGTGACTCAAACCGAGGGCCACAGAGAGGTCGGCACATCGACCCACGGTCTTAAGGTCCAAGAGGCCTCATATCACCCAATGCTTCAAGATTTGGGGAGAGCCTCATAAAGCAAATCAGCATTAATTTTCCAAAGTTAATCACTAGACCCTAAAAATTTGCTTGCAGGGGCTCCATCTTTTTCTATTGTCCTGAGACCTCTCAACTCTCTCGGCAGCCTTGCTCAAACCTAAAGTTGACTCAAAGCATTAAATGTCAGTGTGCCCCAGTGGCTTTGCCATTGGGGAAGGTTAGCTGGGGACATATCTCCCCAGTCTTCTCCAACGTTGAGTTATAAGTTGTTCGAAGTCGTGGAGAAAATGTTGGGGGATCAAAACGTCAGGAAAGTTCAATAATTGATTGCTGAGAACTAAAAATATTGATAGACTCATATCTAAAACAATTTTTATAAATGTGATATTTTTATGTTTGCTTTTCTTCAACAGTTTATCTTGATGTAAATTCGACTATTCATCTACCCTTAAATATTAATGCGTAAGCATCAGAAGCTACAAATAGCTTTTCTTAGTAAGTCATAGCAATGTTTTAATTCAGAAGTCACGAGAGAGCCGAGAAAAAGTTTCAATGCAGAGCAAAATTCACTGTTTTGTGCATACTTTCAACAAGAGCGCTGAGTGGGATGGCTGCATTTATGCTGTATGGGATAGACAGTGCATATGGGTATCTCTTAAGTAGTGGAACACTCTTGCCAAATCGTCAAAAGTTTGATTGACTTCATCCCCATTATCCCTGACCTACTACTGATGCTACTGGATTCCCCAAAATCATATCATGTCTATGCATGGCAGCAACAAGACTTTCATGCATTATTTGATTAGAAGAAAAAGTGGATTGTACCACTACACCTTAACACTGCAAAACAAATTAGAGGCAATTCCAGTTGCATATAAGATCCTGAAATGTTCATAATCATAAACTGTAATTTCACAAAAATTGCCATGGAAGTTCCAACTTCAGTATTATTCATAAAAAGTTGCACAGATATCTTGTAACTTCAAAGGGTTTCTTGAAAATATCTTATGAAAAGAAGTAGTTATTTTAAAAATTATTACCTTAGGGACGTGTCATAAAGTATCTACTACAAAGGGGCGGAGGATATAGGCCGGGGCCATCAAACATTTTCACTGCTTCTCAATGGGCCGCAACAAACGTTTGCAGATTCTTAATGGGCCAGAAAAATTATTTTGAGCAAATCCAAATAAAAGTTTTAGAATTTTATGATGCTTTCATTGACTAAAAAGGAAAGGTTCAAATTGTTATAAACAGTCAGAATCTGAATATGAACTTTCACAACTGGCTGCACTTTCTGTAGGTGTCTCCATTTTTCCTTGAAAGCATGAAAACAATGTCCTCTGTTTACTTTGCACTTTTGTACTTTAAAGAGCCCGCAAAGATAAATCTCATTCAAGGACATATTGCAACAACACTTGTTTCAGTAAATGAAGCAGAAGATGATGCTAGAGACAAACCAGCAACAGCAATGGAAAATGATCTTTCTGAAAATGAAAATGATAGCAATTTTGGAGATGATAGCAGTAGCTCAGAGGATGATGTGATTCGTGCAACAGTCAGTAACGATGGTGACAATGAAGAGGGACAAGTGAAAATAGTGATAATAACCTTGCTCCTGAGAGTATCGTCATAAAAACAATAGGTGTTTGTGTGACCACAAACCACAACAGAGAGTGCTTCAAATTGATAAAAATTTAGTTACAATAGGTCAGGACAGCATGAATTAGTGTAAAGAATGGCTCAATATATTTATGGCAATAATTTTAATGACATGATGGAAACAAACATACAAAATAGAACATCTAGATAACCAAATGCTATCAGCAAACTGAAAAGCAAGCCATGGAGTTTTGACATGGGTCACGAAAAACTTTTGCCTTTTGACAATGGGTCATGAAGCTTTATTGTCCATTTTTATAGGGGCTGGGCTGTGAAAACTTTTTTGGATAAAGCCATATGTCCTCTGCCTCCCTGTCGTAGATACTTTACGACACGTCCCTTACTTCAAGATACAGTTACTCAAAAAGGGAAAATGTCTTAGTACATGATACTGTTGCTAATTTCAAGATCTAGATAAAGTATCTTCAAAATCCTAAGACCTTCAAGATGGTATTTAGATGCTGAAATTAATGTTAATTTATGGATAGTATCGCAAATGGCAAAAGCTGTAGATTCTCCAATAGTCTCTTGAAATATTTTCACTTTTTCCTCTCAAATTTTTAAATGTTTACTAAGAGTAAAACCTGCAAAAGATAAAAACTACCCCCCTTAAAATTGTCAATAATAATCCGGCAATATGTTATGTCCTTGTGTGCATCCCATCAGATTCATCATCACTGATACCCCCTGTCTCAAGTGGCAGTGACCACATTAGCTGGTGACAATGAATCTGATGGGAGCTTTATCATATCAAGTGAGGATGGGATGCAGACAAGAGCATAGCATACTACTACATCATTAGTGGCAATTTTAAGACGGGGGGCAGTTTTTATCAACTACAGATTCTACTTTTAATGACGATTTAAAAGTATGAGAGGAGAAAATGAAAATTCTTCAAATGGCCATTGTAGAATCTACAGCTCTTCAAATTTGCTCTACTACCCATAAATTGACTTGATCCTATCATTATTTTAGAGAAAAGACTGATTATACCAGAAAATATGTCCCTGAAATGAGCATTCTCATTTCAGTAAAGGCTAGAATAATCCAGAGTCTTGATGAAGTCCTTAATTGAAGCGAGCAGCTTGAACTACCAATGCTTTCATATTGAACCCTTTCTGGGCTTGACCTAGCATAGATACAGAGGGTTGCTACCTCCATTTTAAAAATGAATGCAAGGTAGTAAAGAAGTACCGTAATTTGGGGATACTTGGACCAGACAGGTAAAGAGACACATAAGCTCAAGCAAAGATGATTCCAAATTCAGAGCTCATGAACTTGTGCAAGTGTTGCTCACCGACACAAAATTTCACACTTGAAATTTCCGCAGGCACTTTTCCTCAAAATCTGCACCTAACCATTTACTATATTCTATTTTTTTCTGTAGGCACATTTTTCACAGATCTGCACTTGAAGGCAGAAAGTACTTTTAATGACGCCTGCCAAGAATATGCTGCTTGTTATACTGACATACTGCATTTCCTTTAACAAGCACCTCTTTAAAAATGCACCCTTTTTGAATCAGTGTCTTCCATGACTGACAAAACTATAATGAGCACCTCTCCTTGAGATAGAACTCTAATATCTTAGACCCTAGTCAAATATAAGTAAGATAGGACAACTCACTTTTAACTTAGCGACCTGCAAAATGAAAATGCTGCTTAAGAAAATGTAAATACTGCATAAAATGTTGTCCAAGCTGAATGTCAATTAATTTGCTTCAAAAAACAAAAATGCTGATGAGGATGATTACTATGGCAATGATGAAGATGATGGACTGGATATTTGTGTTCAC
>OLMO02000301.1:5276687-5288777 GCA_900291935.2 Cassiopea xamachana
ATATATATATATATATATATACATATATATATTTATATGCAGTCTTAGGCATGCGTAGAAACAGGTCAGAGAGTTCTAATCTTTGTCCAAGCATAGCTTCACTACACACATACAAGGTACTGAACAGCTTAGAAACTTTTTAGAGGGAATACAATGCTCTCAATTCTTAAATAAATTTCCACTTCTTGTTAATTTTTTGACTGTTTTTAAAACCTCCAAGACCTTATCATGACCCCTCATTTATTGAGTTTACGGAAATTCACTTTTTACTAAGTCCTCATTTCATTTCCTTGATAGTACTAATCTCAGGGTGCCCAGTAAGCGTCCCCAGCTCACTGCACATTGCTGTTGAAGGCATAAACAGAAGGTGACTGTTTTTTCTGCTGGTGGGCTATTCCAGAGTTTAGCTCCTGAATGAGAACAATTTTTGGCCACTTTTTGACATTTTCTTTGGAATCTTCAAATCATTAGATGTACTTCGAAGACTACAAGAGTTGTAAAAAGAGTTTAGTGGAAGAAAATCACACAAGTACTATGGAGCAAGCCCATTGGTAGACTTCTAAACAATCAGTTTTGATTCCTCATCTGCAAGCTAACGAATAGTCTTCCAAACGAGGCTCTTAAAGAATGGTCAACTAGGGACATTAAAGCTAGTTTCCGTTAAAACTCTTGCTGCCCTGTTTTGAAGCCTTTGGAGCTGATTAATGTTAGTTGCACCACAGCAACCCCATACTGAACAGCAATAACGGAAATGGGGCTCCACAATACTTGTATACAATGTTTCCACAGAGGCAATATTCAAGATGGTTTTTGCATATGTTAGAAATCCTTGCTCTGGAAACTGTGGACGTTATTACTTTAATGTGTTCTTTCCAATGTAAACTGTTATCAACTTGAGCACCAAGATACCTAGATATTGTGACAACGTCAAGCTTACTGCCAAGGATTTCAAGCTATAAATTCTCAGCAGCATTATTGAATGCTTTGTGCAGTGGCTTGGTTTCAATTAGAATTGATTGTGTTTTCACAACATTTAGCTTCAACCAGCAATCAAGTTCCTCAAGATCTATGTTCATATTCCTGTTAAGTTGAAAAACATTAGCATACATAGACACAGTCGAACAGTTTACAGTATTTGGGAGATCATCGATGTAGATCAAGAAGAGAAGTGGTCCTAGACATGACCACTGAAGTATCCGCCTTCAATTTATGATCAACAGTGTCAAATGCTTTTTTTAAGATCAATAAATACAGAACCCACCATTTGGTAATTGTCTAGTCCATTATACCAGTCATCCGTAATTTTAAGTAAGCAAATCAATCTAGAATGGTGTTTCCGAAATCCTGATTAACCATGGTATATTAGATCATTTTCAATTAGATACTGGTGTAGCTGGATAAACACAATCTTTTCAAATAACCTTGAAATTACAGGAGGAATTGAGATTGACAGTAATTTGATTTTTCAGCCTTATTTCCTTCCCTACAAATTGGTGTAATGCAAGCATTTTTCCACGAGTCAGGAAAGTGGCTGGTTTCGAGAGAAGTGTTAAAAATGAGAGCTGGCTATCTTTCAACAAAGGGAATCACAAGTGATACACTTTGACAAATCCTGCCTAATCCTGAGAATTCCAAGAAAGATATATGAACTTGAAAATCAAACTCATACAGTTGCAAAATCTGCAGTACTTTTATTGATAATTTTGTGATTTTGTAAATAGTTGGGATTAATAAGTTCACCTTTCAACTTTGTATATATTAGCTAAATGAATATAAATAAGCTATTATTAAATACTATTATCCACGTTCTCCAGTATGCTCCTCCGCTAGTTGCCAAATGGTCCAAAATTGTACTCTGCATAATATCCGGCAAACTGTTGGGTGTAATGTTGGGTGACTGGAGCTTTGGGACACCACTTGAACTTCTTTACATAAATAGCACAAGGGAAATGCATAAAAATATGAAAAATATGAAATGTATAAAGTATATGAAAAGCTCGTAATGGAATCTTAAGTGATGCGAGAAATTCTCATGTACTTCATCAACTCATCACTTTAGAGTCGTAGAACGCAATATATCTATACCAAAGAGGCAAGAAGAAAACATTTTCTGATTAGCTTGCATAGTAGCGTTTAGCTCAAAGTATTAGGAGTTGGAATAGGACCATTAAGATATACTAAGAACAATCTAAGGGCAGACCAGGGCTACCAGGGCTTGAGCACTGGTCAGATTTTTAATCCTAAATATCTGGCTGAATTAAAACGAGAATTATCAAAAACTGTTTGTAAAGTCCCCTTTGCATCTTATAAATTTGTCTCTTGTGTTTGCGAAAGTTCCCCCATAACTGTGGGCTCAACGTTTTGACTGCTTCCTACTTCCTTTTATTTGGCTGTAGCGCGCTGAATTGAACTTCCGCCCAACACTAGTTCCGTTCTCAACCCTTTATTTTTGTGTAGCAAAGTCAGGAATTCGACTGAGCTGTTGCTGGATTTCAGCGAGCCAGGATTATCAAGCCCCACACGTAATGCCACACCCATATCCCATATAGCCACGCCCACGAGCTTTTGGTTGAGCCATGGTCAGGTTTCTCCCTGGATCCGCCCCTGCATTGTATATTTCTGGAAATTATACTCCACTTCAAGGAATCCATTTGAGGTAAGCTCAAGAAACTAGATAATCAACTTTGTTGAAGGACATCTTTCCCGGTCCACCCCATCATGATATTATCGCACTACAAAAGTATAGAAACTTCAAAATGTTTAGAATATAAAAGATATGTTCAGAATATAAAGATATGTTTAATTGGAATTTTTAGGTAATAAGTATATAGATATAAATACGTCGGAAAGTGTCAGAAATATGTAAAAGATTCAAAGTAAGGGGATAAACATGCTAAACATCTTTAATAATTAAAGTTAATACAGAAGCATGCATAAGCAAATTGCAAAAGTAACAGCTGTTCAAGTTCTCTATCTTCTCTAAGGGAAATCATACACTATCCTTGGTAACAGTAACAACAACAACTGCAGGCATCAACCTTTTGAATTATTTTCATTACGATTTCCTTTACAAAACGACCAACAATCAGTATGACTAGCAAGGAATTTAAGGACACAAGCATTAAACCCAATGCAAATATATCTTTGTCATTTTCCATAATATCTGCATCGCCAATGCTGCTTGTTTTTGTCACACTGTAGCAAAGATTTACGGTAACAGATACCAATGCCAACAGTTGCATATAATTATCAAATGAATCCTTCATGGGCCAATTTTTAGCATGCAACACCGCAAATATAATGCTCAGTATTATGTTGCTATAGAGACCAATTTTGACATTCTGAAGGAGAAAACTACTTGCAATGACCATGGCCAACTTTCGTATCATTTCTATGAATTCCCAATACCAGCAGGATGTCTTGTAGTTACCATAAGTCATCTTAAGTGCAAATGCAGCAACTGATTTCTCTTCGGAACTCGCCAGCTCTCTGGTGATTAAGCGTACGTTGTATCCTTCCCATCCAACAAAATAATCACCTTCGTTCTCTTGTGAGTCATCACATTCAATACTCAGATGCCTTTGATTCGGTCCCTCTACTTCCTTCTTCGGTGCGAATCTCCACAATGAATACAACAATAAGCATGGCAAACCAAATGGCAGTAGAAGAGAGACATAGGCATAGTTCACATTGAATTGATTGTGACCATCTGTACTTGGACACTCAACGCTGTAATCGTTGCGGAGATAAGACATCGTATTGAGACACTTTCCATTCTCTTTCGCAGTACAAAGTCTGTGACAGCTAGCAGGCAAAACATGAAATATATTTGTTGATATGAAAGGATATGTGGCAAAGAAGAATAACACAATTGATTGTAAGCAGTTCCTTGATCCGGTCCTCCGCTTCCTTCTAAAGTTCTCTCTTGGGACACAAAAGTACGAAATGACTGCACTAAGAACACCATACGCAAGAATGAGAAAGGGAACAGCTATTATTGCAATCAAAGAAATCCAAAATTCACTAATCGCGTTTAATTTCCAATTCGATCGTATGCAGTGCAATGAGGGTATCTTCAATACTGACAACTGAATAAACTCAAAAACTTTCACTGCATGTGTGAGAGTACTTGGCCATTGAATACTTGAAAATGCATTGATAATCCGAACCAACACTTGATAGAATCCCATTAAGATTTTTAAACTCGATTGAATCAAGTCAGCAAAAGTTCGTTCATTCTTCTCATTAGCCTCTCCAATTAGAGTTATACTATCTAGTTTTGCCATTAACCAACACAGGATGACAAATGACATAAAGTACGCAACACATTCAATTACAGAGATAAATGGATATGGACATTCAACACATTTATTGAACTGTTTCATGTAACCTGAATCACAAACAGCGCAAAGTACGCCAGTGTATCCTCTTTCACATGATGCCTCGAATCCACCTTTGCATGATTTTGGAATAGGGCACTTGTGTGCAATTGGCAAATTGCATTTGAAATAGCTTGTTGTAGTGTTATAAGAGTCATCTGTTATATTGAGATTTAGCATGAAAGATTTAAATGAATTCTTACATGACGTCATATTGTTCCAGCTCATCCAATAAGCCATTTGCAGTTCTGGGTAGTCCTTTGTACACTGGAAGCCTTTTAGAGTACACTTCTTACAGCCACCAAACCGATATGTGCGTGAATAGCCCGGTAAACAAGGACAGGCTCTATATCCTGCAGAGGTATTTGTGTCTGTACCCTTTGGACAGGTTAAGCAGTCAAGTGGACTTTTTCCTGGGCCTTTATGCGGAGGCACATATTGACCCATTGGACATACTTTGCATTTAGTGGCTGCTATCTCATCTTGATAGAATGCACCATATGGACAAGGTTTGCAATTCTGTTGCGTATGACCATCTACTGCTGCATCATATTCCCCTGGTGCGCATGGGTAGCACTTGAAAGGCCAGTGTCCTTTGCATATGAACCCATTTCCTACAAGACTACGTGTAGCCGTTTGTATCATTAATGTAGTAGAAGGACTACATATCAGCTTTGCTTTCATTACAAACGGTAAAGAAAAAGTTTGAAACGAGCGGCAACTCAAGTAAATTTGAGAATTTGGTGTCATGTTCTGATAATCGGATGTTTGCATGAAGGTAATGTGTGGATTTCCAAATAGCAGCAGCAGGTGTGGGTTTCCCTTCATCTCTTGTAATACCCCTGGAATGCCAGTTAGGTTATTGTTGAAAAGGAACAGCTTTTGAATAGACATGTCGCGAAATGCATCTTTTTCAATCCATCGCAAGTTGTTTCCTTGTAAATAAAGTTCATTTATTGAGTGAATACCATGAAAACAATCCTCTTGTAATACTGTAATATTGTTCCCCGAAAGGATTAAGGCTGATATCAGTTGATTCTTTCCAAGGGATCCCTGTCGAATATGTGTTATGCTGTTATTTGCCATGTCCAACACAAAATATTTTATTCCAGTGAAGTTGAAAGATTCTATTTTATTTGATGATAAACCAATACTAAGTACTTCATTACAACCAATATTATGGGCATTAACAACCCTTATTCTATTCCTCATCAAGCGTAGGTGAGTTAATTGTTGTATTCCTGTGAGGTCAGGGAACTCTACCAGGAAGTTCCATTCAATGTTAAGCAAGGAAAGATTAGTGTTTTGCTCAAAGATTCTTCTCGGTAACTTTCTTAGTCTATTCAATTTCAAGTTGATATATTTAAGTTGCCTTAGGGTATCAAAAGCTCCTTTAGCAATGCTGTGGATATTACTATGTTCTAAATCAAGATGTATTAGATTTGGAAGTCCTTTGAAGTCATCCGTTGTTATTTTTCTCAGTATGCTTCGATCTAGCTGTAGGAACTGCACCAGTCTAGGGAAAACAGAAAGGTGTCCATCCAAATTTAAGTTATTTCCACCTGCATTTATGGAAAGAATGTGAGATTCCTCCTTATTCTCAAATATAGCAGCAATACTTTCAATTGAGAGTAAGTTATCACTTATATCTATCTTTTTTAGAGTTGTTGGTATTCTAAATGGTCTGTCTAGGTTGCAGTGTTTTAATGATAGCTGTGTTAGCCTTGTGAATCTAAGAAGAGAATTCCCTTGTATCTTCAGAAATGGATTGTGAGACAGATCAAGGACTGTTATATTTGATGGTATCCAATTTGGTATTTTTGTTAAGCTTTTGTTCACGCATTTTACAATTGGTGAATGTGAGTTTGAACAGTCATTTGCGAAACTGTCAGCGTGAATGAGATGAGTAGCAAACAAAACCATCATTATTTTTGGGTATGTTGTCTCTTGCAGCCATGATCCCATTTTTGCCTCTTTTCAGTGTTCTAAGCAAAGATATTTAATGTAACGAAGGTTAAAAGATGTAGTAATTTGATTTTTTTCATGATGCCTAGCTTTTCTTTTCTAACAACTGCTTTTCTACCAATCAGTGCTAACAGCTATACATAAATGCAATATTATAGGCAGTGGTGATTTCTAAAAATTTTAACAAAGGGAGCTCTAGGCACAACCACTCCCATAGTTTGGGTGTGGCCCAACTAAAACCACGCCCATATTTCCAAAGATGGAAACATGATAACTTAGGCCTGGTTTAAAGGTCGCATTTCTGCTGCGTCGAATTAAATCAAGTAGCCTAAGAAATACTAAGTGTCAATTGAATTCGACACAAATTCGACGTTTAAATCCGTTGTCGCATTGAATAATTAAATGCGGCAGTAGTTCACCAGGCTTGTCGCATTAAACGGCAGAAATGCGACTCGATTTAAAGGTCGAATTTGTGTCGCGCCGAATTAAATTGATCTCACCGGGGTCCGCAATTTACCAAAGAAACTCAAAGAGTTTGATTGACGGGGCTATTGTGAAACGTGCATTCCAGTAGTTCAAGGCAAGAATGTGACGCAATCGTTATGTTCAATGTCGTTATACTCGCTATTTCCACTGATCTTCAAGAGCCTATTTACTGCTATAGACCAAGGTTTATGAACACGTTGGATTTACGTGCAGCTTTTTAAACTTTCTGCTTCTTAGAATATCGGAATTTGAAAACTGTTTGCTAAGAAAGGTTTGATACTGAAACCATAAAAAAGCTAGGAGAATTTCAAAGCCAAAACTCTTGCTAATTAAATGCAACACCTGTATCCCTACAAGTAATCATGGATCACGCCAAAGCATGTCACTGTCAAACGCATGCGTGAAAGTAAATGGCGCCACATTTGATTTGATGCGACAGAATTTTATTCGACGTTTAAATCCACTGTCGCATTTTGCCGTGTTACTGTCGAATTAAATTGAATTTAATTCGACGCGGCAGAAATGCGACCTTTAAACCAGGCCTTAGTTTAATACTGATGTAGTATAATCAACAATAAGAAATGCCTCAATAACTATATAGCAGTGCACAGTTGATCATAACAATTTGGAAGCAAGGCCAATACACTCTGAAAAACCAAGCCAATGCAAGAATTCTAGGGGGTTTGAGCCCCCCAAAATGAGCATCAATTTTAACAAAGGGGTTCCACCCCCTGAGCCCCCTAGAAATGACCCCTGATTATAGGCTTCCCATGAAGAGGCAGAAGTGACGCCATCTCGTTCTGATGCCATGGATTCCTGTTTCATGATGGTTTATCCAGATTGCCATAAGTCCTCGAATTTGCCCCCTTCGACAAAGCCCCGCTTCGAATAAGCTCCACCCTAGAGATACAAATTGTTAATAAGCCCCCTTGAATATTCCCCCACCCAAGCATGTGACTGTAATTATTTAAGAGTCTGTTAGTGGGTTATAGGGTTAGGAAAGATGGGCAGCCATGAATCAACGAATGTTTGCTTGTCCTTCAGAAAATCCTATTACTTATAAGTGTAGCATCAAAGAAACAGTTTACTAGTAGAAAATTTTAACTGGAATTTGACCAACTACCAAGGAAATTGTTAAAACCTCCTCTGGAATAACCCCCCTTTGAGTAAGCCCCCCATGCAAAAATCGGAAAAATAAATAAACCAAGGAGTTGATTCAAGGATTTACGGTATCATGCAAAGGGAGAGCTTCCAAGCACTACGACCTTACCCTTTGTAGATTAGTGAAATCTGGGCGGCATGGTGAAATCTGGGCGGTTCTGTTGATTGTGTATCAATAAATACCTTTCCTCTAAATCTGATGCCCTCAAACGCGGTACCGCTATGTTTTTTGTCATCTGCAAAATGATCCTAAGCAAAGCCTACTTGTCAATGTTCCTCAAAACCAACTGCGGAGGGCATGAAAGTGGCAGTGTGATGGCGTGAAAGTCGAGGTATGAAGATGTGAAAATGCAAGGGTATTTCCTTTTGTGGAAGGTGTGAAAGTATAGTTGAAGGTGTGTGATCATAATGTATCGTCCTTATGTACTGTAGTTGATAAGGATCGCGGACCGGAAAGGTTATGAATTTCCTTTTTCTTCAAGTTGATGTTAGTCTGAGGAAGCGATTTGGACATAGTCGCTGGTGATGCAAGAATCGTTAAAATCCATAACTAGTGGTATTTGTGTCTTTTTAATATTACTGATATTAATTTATCTATAGTACGCATAGAAACCACATGTCAAATATGGAATGTCTTTAGCTCAAAATACTATACTTGAAGTGGCCTTTTGCGAGCTCTTACTACACGTGAACGTGATAAAAGCGCTCCCTAGTTCTTAATATGTACCCCGCAGTCAATGGATTTTTGCCCCTCAAAATCTTATCATTTTACTGCAAAACTTTATGTTAGAACTGAGGAAATCATTTTTGACTAGATTAACCGAGGTTCACATTTTGAATGTGAATGTGAAAGGTGGTAAATATGAAAATTGAAGATGCATTTTATGCCAAATTGAAGGATGTCTCTTATCAAACAGATGCAAAAAAGTTTTCCAAGATTCTTATCGCTAATGACAAATATGATATTGGGAAATGCATTTTAATTCAAAGTAAAAAGCACTGCACCAAACATTTTCCTGGAGGTATTGCCCAGGCTTACTTTCTTGAGTACGTTATGGAAACTGTAGACATCAAACCATTGCTACTATAACTGATTCATGACCTTTAATTGTCCTCTTTTTAGGGGGCAATCATTTATAACTCTGGGTAACGGGGCAGGCTAGAACTCAAAAATTGCTGAACTGTCTTGCACCCCATCTATTTTTCCTGAAGATTTTCATACTCCATTATGAAACGAGTGCAAGATGTCATATCACAACAATAAATATTAGTTCAGAAAGTTTAATACCCCAATTTTCCTTTGAACAGTTTCATACCACATTGAAAAAACGAAAAAGAATACAATACAATCCAATACAATAAAATACAATACAATGCAATAAATTTTAGTTCAGAAAGTTTCATACCCTAATTTCCCTTTGAAAAGTTTCATACCCTCAACAATTTTAACCATCCCCGATACCCAGAATTATGAATGACTGACCCCTTGAGCAGAGTTACATCAGAATTTCGAATTGTAGAATAAATTAGATCCTCTTTAACGCATCTTTAACTCATGCTCAAAGGTTGCTTAAGTTACGCCAGAGAGTACTCCAGGTCGTCAAAATCTTCTGGGATTAACATATCCCCTTTCTAGGGTTTGCCTCCGCAGTAATTATTCCTTGAAATGGACTATGCTGTATTATCACTGCAGGTTTGTTTCAATACTAGACAATGTATAAGAGTATGAAAACGAAAGGCCAATAAATTTCTATAAATAATTAAAGAGTAATGCAAGCTCAAGGCTCATCAAAGACTCAAAGAGATAAGGCCAATGGAACACGGTGTGGAGCAATGGAAGTGTTGGAAAGAACTGTAATAGCAAAATAGAGAGCAACCGCAGCAACATGTAGTAATAAGAGCACCACCATGGAATATGCTGTCGAGAATATTGGTACGATTACTCAGCTGTCTATCTGTAGTCAGCGTTGCAAGGGTTAATACCACTACCTTTTGTTTACGTCAAATACTTTAAATACTTCAAAAATAGATTTAGTATCAAAAGCAAAACAATGTATTAAAGCTGTACAACATCGAGGCTAAGCAAAAGGCTGTATAATAGTGTAACAAGAGTGTGTATTAGACATGAATACCTTACCTCACACGAGGAGGTGATGCTCAAAGGTTGGCTGATATCCTTTAAAAAACTGCGGAAAATGTCAACAGATAAATGTACAATACCGCTTTTTCAATCGCACTACTTATGAAGTTCCTCTTATATGCAACTTTTCATGTTCTACTGGTTATGTAGGAAGTTATACAAGAAACCACAGGTAGAACGAGGAACTTGAATGAACGCTTGATCTCCTTGACATTCAGAAATGACTTGAGACCTTTCGGCCTCTGAGCTTTGGGAGAGACTTGTTGCAAAATATTTGACATCACAGTTTGCTAAACGACTTTCATTATACGGTAGTACACAGGCTGCAGTATCAACAAAGCCTATTTTAGCCTGTTTACAAAGCAATCTTGTATTTGCTCTTTCTATTCCTAATGGTAGGTTGCCGATGCATATGATTTTATCGAGAAATACTGTTATTGAAAGTAAAATGTCGTTGTTTGTTAGAAATAGAATTACAGCGTTCTTTCTGCAGTTGGCAACTTTTCTCACAAATGAAAACTGTCAACTTTTGGCGTTATCTATGTTGGTAAAGCTAGAATTTGGGAGGGGGAACATAGGTACCAGATCAAGTTACAGAAGCCAAGCAGGTTTATGGGAAGACTTGATCATTTTAGCAAAATCAACTATTTAAGAGAAAAGTAAACATTATAAAGGCGGTAATCCTACAGAGGGAGCAATGAGAGCCATCCTTCAGGTCTTTTACCTCATCACTCGTTTGCTTTATTGTTAAAAATATATTACAATGATTATCAGCAGTCCTAAATGACGAAGCACACATTACTAGACCTCTTTTTCAGTATTGATGTTCTCTAGTTGGTGCGTGTTAGTTATTCGTAATATTTTTACTTATCCTTCCATTCAGGGGCGAATCCAGAGTTGAAATTTAAGGGGACCTTAATCATCTTTGTCATGCGAAAAGTTTCTTAACACTATTGCTTGCTATAGGAAACATTGCCGTTTGGGAGACCATGAGCCCCCTCCGGCCCCTAGATTTAGCTAATTGAAAGGACTGTATTCGTGAAAACTAACTTTGCCATCAACTCAACATAGTATTGATAGCAAATTCTACTATTATGAATAAAGCCCTTTCAAGTAGTTAAATCTAGCTGTTTTTTCGAAAGTGCGTTAAAAGTGAGTGCCAGAGGTGGCGCCACGAATTTTGCAACACCGGGTTGACCCTTCCGAAGTGGAAACTAAAATACAATAAACAATGCACTATAACTACTAAAATGCCCATAGAAAACAGTTCTTCACCATCTGACGAAAGGCTAATATGTTCTAAATGGGGCTAGAGCACCACAAGCCCTCCCCTAGCGTAATCACTGTCAAGTACCTCTGAATGTTATTCTTATACGTAATAATCGTTGTCGTCGGTGTGTCCCATGTCAGATTCTGACATTGTTCCTTTTTTCCAACCTCTCATTCTGTACAGCAGCACATTTAAGATTAGCTTGGTATTGTGGCTCATAAGGCTAATGGTACGGTGTAGTGGACATTTTGCGGTTCCTGGTTATTTGGGCAAGACAATAAATGTTGATCTTGTCTTATCTAGTGGAATTTGTCCTTCATCATAAACTTTGTATGCTATGGTTGTTATTCACTCAACTCCAAGATCGTCCATAGCTTTTAATAGCTCGATGTCTACAACATCTGGTCCTGTTGATTTGTCTTTAGGCATAGACTTAATTACTTTCTCAATTTCATCTTTTGTAAATGGTAGATTCTCCTTTTCTCTGTTAATTATATTTCCATTAGCTTTTCATGCATTAGGCGTAGGTTTTTCTCTTCAAGATCTTCTATTATTGCACATTTTTCATACAGATGTTTTTCCTTAGCTTTTAGGCATTGACTTAATTACTTCTTCAATTTCATCTTTTGTAAATGGTAGATTCTCCTTTTCCCAGTTAATATTTATCACTCTCTCTCTCTCTCTCTCTC
>OLMO02000301.1:5288829-5344147 GCA_900291935.2 Cassiopea xamachana
TCTCTCTCTCTCTCTCTCTCTCTCTCTCTCTCTCTCTCTCTCTCTCTCTCTTTCTCTCTCTCTCTCTGTTGTCCTCAAACAATTCTTTGATATATTCTTCCTATCTTTCTAAAAATTTTTCTTTCTCCGTAACTATAGTGCCATCTTTAGATTCCAAACATGAAGTTGCTGAACAAATCCTCCGTCTATTTGATATTTCCATTAGCTTTTCATGCATTAGGCGTAGGTTTTTCTCTTCAAGATCTTCTATTATTGCACATTTTTCATACAGATGTTTTTCCTTAGCTTTTTGGCTAGCTTTCCTTATTTCTTTATCTATTTTGTAATATTCTATTTTATCATTTTTCTCTTTTCTGCGCTTTCCTTCAGTTCAAGAATTTAAGTATTTATCCAAGGCTTTGTGTATTTTCCTAGGCTTTGGTGGAATAACCCTCTTTGCTACCGCTTTTAGTGATTACTGGAGTTATTGAAAGTTGTAATTTGCGTCTTGCTCTTTATCTGGCAAAATCAGGGTCACTGGCTTACCTCCTTCTGTCCTGTAGCTACCGTTGACCATTGGTTCGGTTCTTCCGCCAACTACAGGTACTAGTGCCACTGCCACCCAACACCAGACTAGGCTTATTTAAAGGCGGCCATTCTCGCCTAGTTGCAGGTCCGTCATTAGGTTATGAGAGTCTGGAGTGAGCCATCAGTGTCACCTATTAGTTCCTCTCCCCTGTGTAGACCCACCTCTGTTGGCCCGCGACTGCTTTTTTGGCTAGGCCTTATTCGCAGCTAACTTCCTTATCTGAAGGCCGCTCCACTATTTTTTACCTGTGAATGCGCCCCTTACCGTACAGCTCCGGTTACCAACATGTATGGGGGAGGTACGTAATAATATGTTTCATATTATGACCTATTGTCTTAAACAAGCACAAAAACAAAACTACTGTAATAGAAGCCGCTAACTGTTTGATTCTTATTCGTGATCAATTGTAAGTATCCTGGAAGCATCGCAAAGCTGATTTAATGTTGGACCTTTAGATAATAAAACTGAAAAGTGTAACGACGTTAGTGATGAGTGTGGCATAGGCACCCAAGAAAATGTATCTAGATCAGATCAACCCATAAGTAGAAATATATGTGAAAACAGTGAGGATGATCAAATTTTTCCCAATTCTACTAGTAGAGGGCAAAACCTTCCTGAAAGCCACATTGCACTATCTCTTCAGTGACGTGGATTCAAGGGGAGGGGGGCATGTCGATTTCTTTTCTTAGCTTTAACGGTATACGTGGTCACTTTGAAGAGATCCAGTTATTAAGGAAAATCCTTGAGGGCTCATATTCTGGCCCTTAATGAAACAAAGTTTGAACCAGGTTATCTTTCTGAGTTGACAGCCATAAAAGGTTTCCAAGCAGAGCAATTAGTGCGCCCCGGAAGGGGCGGTGGGGATGTCTGTTTATGCTAAAGATTCCATCAGATATAACGGACGGATGGATGCTCCTATTGAAGACTTGGCGCTAATCCGCATTGAAATTTTTCCCCAGAAGTGTAACTTATCTTTTGTTCTTGCTTGTGATAAACCTCCTGGTGATCCAATCAGGGCATTTGAGACTTTAGAAACCATTCTTTTCTTTTCTTGACAACGAAGGTAAGGAAATATGTGTTTTAGGAGATAAAATTTTGATTCAGCCAGAAGAATAACGAATGAACCTATCGAAAATGACACTCCTCATGTGATTGATGCATATGATCAACTCAGCTTTAAGAAAATTTTGACCAGCTTTACAACTACCTTAACAAAAAATATTTTATGTATTGGGGCCAATCCGTCCATAGAGAGCTGTTTAATAATAAGGGACTGAAAAGTGGTATGAAGGGATGGATAATGGCTATTTCTCCGGGACTATCTTCATAGATCTTAAAAAAGCATTTGACATAGTGGATCATGCCATACTTTGTCATAAATTAGAGCTTTATTACCTCCAACTGAATGAGCTGCCGTGGTTTACACCTTACCTTTTCAATCGAAAACAGTGCTGAAGCGTTAGAGGTTGTGACGCTTATATTGGCAATACCGCTACTGATCTGAGGCTGCCAATTATCACTTTGAATGGTCGAAAGCGTTTCTCCTAACGTGGCGTTAAATTGTGGAATGCCCTTGCAAGAGGGGTTAAACAGACACCCAATCTTTCAGGTTTTAAGGAAGAGCATCTTCTTGCTGAAAGCTTCAATTAAGTTTTTACTATTTTCTTTCACCTTAGCAACATCTTATGTTAGCAATTAATTGCAATAGGGTCTTATGTAGCTCATGTGTTTAGTTTATCTTCACCTTTCTCGATTATTTTTTGTTATGGTTAATTTTAAGTAGTTAAGCCGAGGGCACCTTGAAAATCAGCTTCAAGATGACCCTCCTTAAATATGTGAAATATGAAAAAATATAAAATAGACGCACATTTTCATGCTTTGATTCTTATTTTTTATCTCTCTCATGCGCTCTGCACATCTGTTGAAGGGAAGGTCTGCATGTTCAGTATGAGTAAATGCATATGCAAGATTAAAATGAAAAGGACAGAAAATAGAATGAAATTGTCAATATTACAAATGCTAACTTCCTTTTAGCAGATATATTGTTGCTTGTTGTTTGCCGATAATGGTTGTGATAGGTTAATTCCAGCAACACTTCCGTTCCTCATTGGGATGCAGGGTATATAGTATAAAATAACCCATAACCCGAAGCAACTCTTGAGATAATAGAGTAAGGGGAATGAAAAGGTTAATTTACGGACTTGGTGGTTATTGTCGTTGTAATGATCGCTTTCGTCAACTACCTGGTCATTGTTGCCAATGTTCTTACTACTTGTCCTTTCATTGAGTACTTAACAGAGCAATTGGAATGGCCCACCCTACACTCCCATACATAAGGTACTCTTTTGTACTCAATGTTATGGGGGTCATATTGCATTTTTTGACATTTTTCACTCCTCATAGCATTTTTTAATAATCCCCCCAATTTTAGCAAAATGTGGCCATCATCACTATCAGCAAAATATTCACTGCTGTTTCTATTCCATTACTCATGAGTCAACTCTCCAGCAAGCACTTCACAACTCTTTTCATGTGGAACAATGTCTATCACTCCATCTAAGTTTTTCTTAACACCGTCTGGTGGAATCATTAACTCTTCTACTTCTTTCAGGGTTGTTGCAGTTTTCCCGGTAGATCAGTATATTACCACACTTCCACTTTATGAAAATCTAGAAAAACATTCATCCCCTGCTAATTCCATCATCTTCTGTTAAGAACAAAAGAGTACTGCCTATAATCTGGTTAGTTCTACAGTTAGGTCTGGAGCCCATGCTCCATCCAATTTAATTTCTGCACCTAACGGCCTGACAGTATCAATAACATCAGTCAGTAACAATATTCCTTTGATCACAATGCTGTTAAATGCACAGAAAACTCAGTGGTTCCATTTCTCATTTCATTACCGCATTTTGCTTTACCAAACACCATTCTTGCTAAATTCATATGAACAACAGAAATCAAAAGAGTAAATATGGGATTCTGTAAACTCTAGTGATGCTGAAGTTAGTTTACTGTTAGCCTATTAACAAATTGCGATATCAAACACTTCACAGCAAATTCTTGCCAGAGTATTAAGCCCAAAATATCGAAAGTCGCCTCTGAAAATCAATTAGGTAATCTGTTTGCAAATTATAATGGAAATGTCGAAATTTTTCAAGTTTTTCTTTCTACTTTCGGAGCCAACGGAATATTAAAGCCTTCAAGTCCAAACACAGCGTCACGTGGAAAGCGGCATTGCAAATGCATTTTTAATTTTTTGTGAGTCTCTGAAGCTCTAACCACTATGCTACCTCGCTCAAATATTTGGAAACAGCTGTTTGTAAATAGTTTTTACAAGTCTACGTTAAAAGTTATATAAAACTAGGAATATAAAACAACAATATTTGTATATAGTTGTTTTTTGTATCTAGTTTTATATACTATTTAATGTAGAATTTTTAAAATATGTACTTTTCTGTAAGATTTTAGCTTTTATTTTGTAAATAGACGGCCTCTTGCAAACCAGCTTAGCTGAATGGGCTAAATTCTGTAAAAATTGAAGTTGTATTGTAAATTGCATTGTTACTGTAATCTAAATATAGCAAAACTAAATTTTTTGACGAATTTATCAACTCTCTTAATGTCTTTGGTAAAACTTTGCGCTGCATGTACCCAACTTAACAATGATCTTATCAGCTATGCACCTGACGTGGGGCTGCGGTGTAAGTCACTTGTTCTCAGATTGTATCTGAGTAATCATTGGCTGATGTACGAGAGAATCAGCAACTGATTAGGCTGCTGGCTTGTGGTGAGTGAACCTGAACAGAACGCAGATTCGAATCTGTGAAATTATTTACTGTTAGAAAGCCAAATCTTTGAATTCGCGTTAGAAAAAGTCAATTTACCTAAATAGCTTTGTGCACCAACTCATAAGGACTTCAGTACTGAATTTTTTTAACTTGTTATGCAGTTGAGCCCTACTTTCTTACATAACATATGCATATGAAAACTGCGTTATCTTCATAGGACGACGTTAGAAATCAACTGAATAATAACACAGAGTGAATAATGTTAAATTACCATATTACAGGCTTGGAGAGTGTCAAAACAAAATGAATCTTTTTCGTACTCTTTAGGCCTTTTTTGTACCTTACTCTATCAATAAATTCAGTGAAAACATCGCAGGAGATAAGGGAATCAAGGCGTTGTGAGTTATGACCTAAATGCTCATATATGAGGTGAAATACAAATATCCTACATGTAAAGATTTCAAATAGTTTGATTTTGAAGTAGGATTGTTTGGAGTAGGATAGGCGGTGCATCTGCTTGGAAAGATAAGTGGAATTGACTTTCGGTATCAGCAGAAATTTCACTGTTGGTAGCTTATAAAGTAATATAGTTAAGTCAATATAGCTTATACAAGTTACCAAAAAGTCGATGGGATCACACAGCCTAAAGTGAATTGTTATTGCTCTTACCAGAGATTAGAGAACAATGGATCTCAAGTCATTTATGAATATCAGTGAAGTCATGTGAATATTTGCGTTATTCACCGCCCTTGTTCTATTTACTTTATGTAACGCAAGAGCTACATAGCTTTATGTAGAGGACAGATATACTACAAAAGCCAGTAAGTTCACAACAGCATAAAAAGCGCAAAGGTCTTGTAAGAAGTCTAGTGCATAAAATCTTGCGTTGTTGAAAGCTCAAAGTCCCCCAGAAGCTTCAGAAGGTAGCTTTGTGCCCCCCAGAGAATATTGCGTGTCAGGGGTGGCGCCAGGACTATTCCGACAAGGAGTTGAATCTTCGGACGAGAGAGGAAAAATACCGTTTCCAGTGTGTACTATGAATGCCAAAAATCTCTTAAAGCTAGTTTTTCGCCATGTTCCAACGAGGGCCATAGCCACCTAGCCCTCCTTTTGTGCCACTACTCTGTCATGCACAAGTTTTCATTCTCTGTTTAGGGAGCAGTGGTAAATACAATTTCCATCTTGTTCTAACAGGGGGCATTTTCTGAGGATCTAGAAAGTATGAAATTTAAATTGTTATCGGGTAGGCCCCCAGACTCACATTTNTGTTCTTTATTTCCGAAAATAAGGAACTAATTAAGAAGCCTTAGTAGTAGATTGCCAAAATTTTCAAGTCAAATTAAGAAACTTTTAGTGCAATGTACCAGTCCTAGTTTCTTATAAAAATGTATAACTTTAGCAAGAAATGTGAATAATAAAATTTTTTTCAGGGTGTGTTGTAAAACTTTGGCTATGACTGGGACGTTCGAATAGTCAAAAAGTAAAATTTGGTCAAAATAAAGTCAAGAATATCAATATTTTGGAAATAGATCAAAAATGTTACATATAGTCAAAATAGTCAAAAACAGAAAGCGGTCAGGCAAGTTTGCATTTACATGGCTACTAATTGCTTTACCTGGGTCTTTACTAAATGATATGACTGCAGAGTAGTAGCCAGAAGGGGATATGCACCCCGCTCCCAAATTTCACAACATCGAAAATATCTATAAGCAAATCGACATTTTACTGATAAAACTCAAGGAAAATCTTCTTTTTCGGTAAATTGGGGTTATTCATGTTACTGGGGTTTAGCGTAACTGGTGGATAAAATATCCTCCAGTAAATATTCTATTTTCAAGGCTGTCACAAGGATTCATATAGTTGCAATTGGGGAAGCTTTGTGCAATTCCAAGCCTGTTTCTGAAATGCTACACATTTAACATAAGAATGAGTGCTATTGCAAACCTATCGGCTACTAAAAGCTGTAAGAGAACTACAAAATCGAAGAAATGAAGTTTTTCACTTCTCAACAAGTAGGGTTTGACTTAGGGTTAAATAAAAGTCAAAATTAGTCCAAAAATTCAAACTTTTGGTCAAATATTTGGAGAAATATAGTCGAATCTGAAATCCCTAGCTATAATTAAGAAGAGAAACGCTGAAGGAAGTTTATGGCCAACAGTACCTGCTTGTCCATATCGATTGTCCTTCCGTAACGAAATTCGGACTTCGTAATAGCTCCATTTGATAGTTTCACTTCCGTAGCTCACGACTCTGTAACTCACACTTCCGTAACTCACTTTCAGCTCAATTGAAGTTCACAAGTTCAGTGGTAACATCACGCTCACAACCTCATTGTAAGTTAATTTGTACTGGTGCTTTCAAATACTTCAGAGGATATCAAGCAAATCTCAGAACAATCTCACATCAAGTAAGGTAAGACGTTTCAAAGTTTGAGGTCTAATACTCACTCGAGGGGAGCAGATGAAACTTATTTGATGATACTCTATCTATATTCATTATTGTAAAAAGGTTTCTTGGCAATCCTGGAATGGTTTTTATCAAATATACATGTAATAACAGTAGAGTATATACTTGATATATGTAGGTTCAAATGATGTAACTGTTACTTTACAAAAGACGTCGTTTCCAGATTCCACTTTGAGGGCTGGGCTGAGGTACACTGATATGTGGTGAAGACCTGAGATGTGCTGTGAGGTGCCAGTAAAATGGTCGAATGAATAGGTATAAGAAAAGTACTTGGAATATGGCCTAAGATACNCAATGTTTACATTCACTACGCTAGGGTCTTTCAACCATTCTTTCAGCCATGGTACATATTTTACATTGGAAAAATCTTACCGCACAACAAAAGGCAAAATGTTACAAAGTGGCTATCAGTAGAGGAAGGAGCCACTCAGCTACTTGCTGCCAGATAGAATAAAATAACATTTAGGGCCATAAAGAGCTGAACTGGGTTGGGGGCACAGATTTAGAAGCCCAATAAAGGGATTTAAAAGTATTGCATGTCGCAAATTTGTATAAATGGATGAAACAGGATGTGAAAGAATATCTGTTTTTGATGGGTGATGTGTCTAAAAAATGGAGGTCTGGGGGCTTGCCCTCAGAAAAATGTTTTGAGGCAGCGTCCTACTAATCGTCTAGAACGCCCTTTTGCAGAATGTGTATGTTTTCATCATTGATTCTCATCCTTAGAAAGAGGATGCTGTTTCATCTCTCAGGTTGTTTTCATTGGCCAAATATGTGCATTGTTGTATCTCAGGATCTTAGACTGGCCAGGAGTCACTTCAGAAATGGCTAAAATGTACAGTTTTGAGCACTTCTTTATGCAGCCTTTGTGGCAACATCGCCCTGCCATCAATGTATGCGTGCATGATTATGCTATTTTTGCCAGTTTTTATACAAGAAATACTCCGATAATTAGCAAAATATGATTCATAAATGTTTATTTAAAAAAATGGTATTGGATAATTTCTCACGGCACATCTGAAGATCTCTCACAGCACACTAGTGTACCGCGACACAGTTGCTGAGAATCGCTGCACTGAACAACCTTAGCGAGGTGAGTGGCCAAGCAGCCCAGCCAGTTCCATTAGCTTAACTAAAGTTATTAAACATAGCTGTGTACGGTAAAAAACTGGAAGAGTGATCTTCCAGATGAATGACCAAAACAGCTCACTCTGCCGCCCTTCGGAATGAAAGATAAACTAGGGGCCCCATGCCTGACTGCGGCATGCATAGTAGGTTTAAATTAGCTGATATAGCTAAGTATAACAGCCTACTCAAAATAAATTTAGCAACAAAAACAAGCTTCAAACAAAGCTACTGCTTTTTTCATCCAGAGTTCTTTTGTAGCATCCTTTCCATCTACTCTGAGAGACTGAATTACCCGTATAAGTATTGTTGTGATTGTTTGGAATTCACTTTGAAATACTCGTGATTTTCATATTTCTTGCATAATATAATAAATTATAATACAAAATAGCAAATTATAATACAGTATAATGCTATAATATAATATAATATAATATAATATAATATAATATAATATAATATAATATAATATAATATAACAAATTATAATATAATACTATGCTATAATATAATATAATGTAATATAATGCAATATAGTATAATATAATATAATATAATATAATATAATATAATATAATATAATATAATATAATATAATATAATATAATATAATATAATATAATATAATATAATATAATATGATATAATATAATATAATATAATATAATATAATATAATATAATATTATATTATGTTATATTATGTTATATTATATAATTATAATATCATAATACTACACTATATATTATATTATATTATATTATATTATATTATATTATATTATATTATATTATATTATATTATATTATATTATATTATATTATATTATATTGGTCTTGTGCGCTTAATTCCCTCTGCAAAACATGGTATATGTGTTATGTCTGCTTCTCTTCAATTGTTCGTCTACCTGTTTTTGATTAAGAATATAGTTGTTCAGATGTATATGCTATTTCTAACAGCGCCCTTTCATCTGCATGCCCACTGTCTCCCAACACACATGCAGGTGGTTCTTGAGCCTTGAAAGATCCATCCACAGAGGCATCTAATTCTTCAACCCGATGGCACTAAATAAGTCTACAAATCGCTGCGAACACTCTCTGTTCAAACACAGAATGATGCTAAAGGAAACAATTTTCATTCAATACCAACTTTTGTAGCCCTTTCTTTTTCTCTCTCTCCTTATATGCTACGTATTCATGTACCGTGACTTGCCATGAGCCGACATTTTGTAAGAATGGATCAACTGGTTGTCATTCATACCACTCCATACCCAGAGATGTGCTGAGGCACTTTCCAATGGGGGGCCGTTTTGATCATTTGACCAATTGCTGTCACTAAAAATAGGTCACGAAAAATACTGTGACCATTTCTCCTACGGTGTGGCTGACTGTGTCCAACCTTCTTACAATTGGAAAATATTTAGAGCATAACGCCCCCTATGCCCCCATCAGCATATTATACCCTCCTAAATGTGTGTCTCTGCACATCTCGGTTCCACACAAAGCGTCGAAGATACTGAGCATATGAAACACACAAGAACAGGATAATAATACATATGAGAAATGGGTGTATCTGAATAGTGTGGTGGCCAATATCCTTGAAAATCCTTGAACACTCCCCAATAACAGCTTTTGAATAGAAACTTTCTAAAAAGTACCTTTCAAACTCTTCTCCTAAATCTCTCCCTTGTACCTGTATAAGTAAGTCATCAGTAGTCTTGCTGCTAGTCTCCCATCTAAAGTTAGATCCATGAAAATGTCTGTTTTGATAGGCAAACATTCACATCGAGGCAAAGCTTCAATGAAAAAAATCATTTCAAGTAACAACTATAAAAGTTGCAAAGCCTAATATTGTGACTAATGTGATACAATATTTGATGAAACTGGGTAATCTACGACAGAGTAGAGTGAATATCACGAATGCTTTGTTGCATGGATTGGTTGCTGCGTTGTAGAATCAACCAATCACGGTGAGATTCACTATGTAGCTGGATTAGGTGTTCCAATTGGTGTTGAACACCACAAAACCGCATACACTAAAAACCGTCAAAAATTGCACAATTTAGAAACCGCAAAACTGTACACTCAAAACCTCAAAATCCGTTCACATTTTGATACATCCATCAGACTACTCTTTGGATAGCTAAGTATAACATTGTTTACATCAATATATTAAGTAAATTTCAGTCCAGAACCTAATTATTTTAAGTGACATTGGAGCAGGAATCTGGAAACTAGTACTGAAGTTTTTCAAGAACATTTCATCGAGTATTTCGTACTTTGAAGAGTTGATCCAATGTTCTACTATAAAACTTTTGTTTGCCGTTTTGTAGCTCAAAATTATTCTTTAATTCCAAAATTGTCAGAGTTGTATCAAACTTTTCTGAATTTTGCAATAGCCAGCATCTGGGGAAAAGTTTGCCCTTCTTTGATTCCTAGAGCACTTAATTCTTCAACAGTCACCCTCATTTAGTTCAAATATTTTGTTACAGGGATAGCACCTTTCAACATCACCATTTATTCTGCCTTCAGAAGTATCCTATTTGACCAGAACAGGACTAAACAGCTTCAGTACACCAACATTATCTTCTAAATAATCTGAATCTTTTATTCTGAATGAACGATTGCAATCCTGTTGATGATAACCTTAATTTCTTTTACTTTTTCTATCGAAATGCTCTTGTCCGCAAGTCTAGACCTATAAAACTCTCAACATTTCATACATATCTAGTACGTTACATATGAAATTGTATGAAAACCGCAAAAACCTCACCACAGAGCCGCAAAAACCGAAATTTAGCAATGGACTACGATGGTAATCGGTTGGTTCACATGGTAATTTTGAAATTGCAAAACATTATAATTTACGCTATATTAATTGTTTTTGAATAGAAAACTGGAAAGAGACAACTATGAGAAGGTGGTTACATTGGACAAAGCATCTAAAGAGAATGCTACTCACGTTTGCCGTTCTTTTCCTGCGTCATGCAGACTGTGTTTCAAATGGCTGCTCATACTTGCATTCAACAACTGTGAAATGCGTGAATAAAAACCTAACAAGAATACCAAGTTGGATACCATCAAACATAACATACCTTGATCTATCACAAAATCAATTTTTGAAAATATATGAAATCTCGCTTCTCAGATTCACCAACCTAAGAAAGCTATCATTAAGTTACTGTCACCTAGATAAACCATTTAGAATACCTAAAAGTCTAAGAGTGATAAATCTAGATTACAATTTCCTCTCAATTGAAAGTGTTGCAGCAATATTTAATAATAAGAGGGAGTCAAACATTGTATCTATATCAATAACTGCGAATAACTTAAATCTGGAAGGAAACCTCTCTATTTTCCCTACAACAGTAAAGTACCTATACTTAGCTCGCAACAAAATGAAAAGAATAGAAGCAAATGATCTCAAACTACTTCCAAATCTATTGCATCTTCAATTGCAACATGCTGGCATTCAGAGCATAGCCGGAGGAGCTTTTGCTTATCAAAAGCAACTCATATATCTTACTTTGAGGAACAATAGCATTATACGGCTACCCAGAAGAACTTTTCAGAATTGTGCCAAATTATCATCAATTAATCTTGAGGGTAACTGGTTGACAGAGGTTCCTGACTTGACAGGAATAGAAAATCTATTTGATCTAAATTTGATGAGAAATAAAATAAAGTTTGCTTCCACTCATTCTTTTGGAATTCGTAAAATAGAAGTCATCTTGTTGGCATCAAATGATATTGAATTTTTCAACTTTACTGGAATGAGGTATCGCATATTGGACATGGCAAACAATAACATTAGCAAAATTGAGGAAGGATCACTTGGAAACAATCCTTTTGTATCATCCTTAGTACTTTCTGGAAACAATATTACAATGTTACAAAATAAATACTTTCATGGTATTTACTTCATAGTTGAGCTCCATCTACAAAGAAACAAATTGCATCGGATTGAGAAAGGTGCCTTTCGAAATATGTCTATTCCAAAGTTACTTCTTTTCGACAATGACTTAAGTGACATATCAGGGATATTCAATGATATGAAAGTAATGCCACGTCTGCTGCTACTTTTTGGGAATCCACGTATAACAATCATGAGAACATCTGATTATCAGAACATGACACCGGACTCTCGAATTTATATCAGTTGCCATGCTTTACAGAAATTTTCGTCACCATTTTCAATTAGTTCACATCTGGTATGCAGTCCTTCTACCACATTAATGATACGAGCAGCTGTATCAAGTCTCGGAGGAAATGGTTTCAAATGCTACGGACATTGGCTGGTTAACTGTTACCCCTGCAAACCAGGAGAATACGATACAGCAATTAGGTCTTTTTATGGAAACAATTGCAAGCCTTGCCCTTATGGTGCATTTTACCAAGACGAGATAGCGTCCATTCATTGTAAGATGTGTCCTATAGGCCAGTATGTGTCTCCGGATAAAGGTCCAGGAAAAAGTGCACTTGATTGTTTAACTTGTCCCAAGGGTACAAACACTAATACCTCCGCTGGCTATAGAGCCTGTCCTTGCTTACCGGGATACTCACGCACATATCGGTTCGGTGGCTGTAAGAAGTGTACTTCAGATGGTTTTCAATGTAAAAGAGACTACCCAGAACTAATACAGGGTTATTGGATTAGCTGGAAAAACATGAAATTATGCAAAGATTTATTTTTATCTTTCATGAAAAATCTCAATACAAAGAATGACTCTTATGACACAAGCACAAGCCATTTTAAGTGCAACTTACCAGTGGCGCACAAGTGCCCTATTCCACACTCATGTAAGGGTGGGGTTCAGGCATCATGTGAGAGAGGATACACTGGCGTACTTTGCGCTGTTTGTGATTCGGGGTACATGAAACAGTTCAATAAATGTGTTGAATGTCCCTCTTCTGTTGTCTCTGTAACTGAATGTGTGGCGTACTTTATGTCATTCATCATCCTTTGCTGGTTGATATCAAAACTAGATAATGTAACTCTAGCCTCTCAGGACAATGGCAAGAATGAACGCAGTTTTGCAGATTTGATTCAGGCAAGTTTGAAAATCCTGATGGGATTCTACCAGGTTTTAGTTCGGATTATTTATGCATTCTCAAGTATCCAATGGCCAAGTACTCTTACCAATGCAGTGAAAGTTTTCGAGTTTATTCAAGTAACAGTGTTGAAGATACCATCATTGCATTGCATACGATCCGATTGGAAATTAAATGCAATTAGTGAGTTTTGGATCTCATTAATTGCAATGGCAGCTGTTCCTTCTCTCATTCTTGTGTATGGCGCTTTTAGTGCATCCATTTTGAGTTTCTGTGTCTCAAGAGAGAATTTTAAAAGGAAGTGGATGAGCGTATTAAAGAACTGCTTGCAGTCCATTGTTTTGTTCTTCTTTGCCACATATCTTTCCATATCAACAACCATATTTCATGTTTTACCTGCTAGCTGTCACAAGATTTGCACTGCAAAGAAGGATGGACAATGTATCAATACGATGTCATATCTACGTAAAGACTACAGCGTTAAGTGTCCAAATGCAACCACTCACAGTCACTTCAATGTGAACTATGCTTATGTCTCACTTCTACTTCCATTTGGCTTACCATGCATACTGCTATGTCTTTTGTGGCGATTTGCTCCTAAAGTCGATGAAAAAGGATATAATCGAGGACATCGCAATATTATATTTGAGGACTCGCTGGAGAATCAAGATGAATATTATGTTGAATGGGAAGGATACAATGCACATTTAGTCAACAAAGAGACAGTGAGCCCAGAAAAGAAATCAGTTGCTGCATTTGCACTTAGGATGATGTATAGTAATTACAAGACATCTTGTTGGTATTGGGAGCTCATCGAAATGATCAGAAAGCTACTTATGGTCATCGCAAGCAGTTTCCTCCTTCAAAATATCAAAATTGGTCTCTATAGCAACATACTACTGAGCATTATATTTGCGGTGTTGCATGCTAAAAATTGGCCCATGAAGGATTCATTTGATAATTACATGCAGCTGTTGGCATTGGTATCTGTTACCGTAAATCTGTGCTACAGTGTGACAAAAACAAGCAGCATTGGCGATGCAGATGTTATGGAAAATGACAAAGATGTATTTGCATTGGGGTTAATGCTAGTGTCTCTCAATTCCCTACTGGTCATACTAATTGTTGGTCGATTCGCAAAAGAGATTGCATTGAAAGTCTCTCAAAAGTTGCACCATTATCGCTGTTGCTACTGATGGGATTCATAATTGTGTATATTAGAAGATGATCAACTTGAAAAGCTCATTGGTTGCATTGTGTATTTAGCTCAAGGTGATAGTCACCAATGCTGTCTCTGCCATCACACAAAAGGAAATTTGTAGTTTAGAGAACTATAATAACCTGTGACTTGATGGTTTGCCTATCTGTATTTTATATAACTGTGTAGCTTGTAACATATATATATATATCAAGGGACGGTCGGGAGAGAAATTAAGGTAGTATTAGTTCTGAGATTTTGAACTAATGATGTCATAAGTATGCAGATTTATGGAATTGGAAAATGCAAAGAGGTGTTACTGTTAGTGCTAGTATATTTGACACATACACGAGGTAGACACAAGTTACTTACAAAAGTTGTTTCTTTGTTGGTGAGCTACGTTAAAACCCTTATATTCCATAAGTCTGTTAGATTGTGGTAGTACAATCTAGATATCCTTCATTACTTCCCTGCCCTTTGACGCTGGAAATTTTGATGTAAGCCCACACTCTTCCATTTCTATGTCCCACACTCTGCTCGTATGAAAAATGCTTGATTCTGTGTCTGATATACATTTCCTTAGTCTCATCAAAGATAGCGGAAGACAAGGGTGAGATATAGAAGGCTGATACTATTGCTCGACATAATGTAGCGGCATCATGCTCTCAGAGAAGCCACGTATATTATTAGCCTTTAAATTCTAATACTATTGACAGACGCACAAAAGCGGCCTTCATAGAGTAAGCCAGGGACGCCGGAACACGGAAGTGAAGGGGTCGGCGCCATCTGCCTTCGAAGAACGGGGCCAAGGGGGCAAGAGTGTCCTTATGCTGTGTGAACTGTACAACTAAACTAATCTTTTTAGATGGACCTCCTTCTATCCGTAGGAAATCATGGCTTACTACGAAATGCAACAATGGCTGGGAGCATATATTTATGAACAGTGCCCCAGTACCCTTAAGCAGTAGTTGTTTTGAGGGGAGACAGGGGACCATGGCTCCAGGTCCCATACTTTTGTTAACCCAAGAGGCGCCCCATGTCTAAGAAAAAGCTGAAAGGAAATCACAGGAAACAGAAAACTGGTTCAGAGCTTGAAGACGGTATATGGTATGGTGATTTGAACTAATTATGCACATCCACGTCACTGATACACTTGCATTCGTTCTTTTTTTGCAAAACATGTGGAATCGAAAAGTGAATGTGCCTTCTTCTTGAAAAGTGAATCACCCAAAAGAGAATGTAGCACTGTATGACAGCTGCATGAATTATATATTCTCACGTTGCTCGGCATTTCCTTCCAGAGCACCAATGTACATTCTTCTGAGCTTTAAAGTCTTAACTCATACTACACTTATACTTCACTTGTTGTAAATTCTGCTTCAAAGATTAGCAATATGGATCTCTTATGAAACACTGTATTTTCAAAAATCAATCTTAAGAAAATTTTTTCAGCCATCTGAGAGCCTTCATTTTCAAAAAGGTTTTCTCTTGCCCCAACCATAGTGGGCCCTATAGTAGACAATGAATAAGGAAGAATGTCTAATATATTGCAAATCTTCGATACCCATGCTTGCCCTCCTGCCCTGTAGTGATCGGTGACAATAAATCAGCTCTTTGGCCAGGTAGATTCATGTAAATTTAACCTTTCATCCTATAAGCAAAAGGGTTCTCGCGATGGCCCTGTATGCGTGGAGTTATTAGGACAATGTAAGGCAAAGCCGTGATGCATAACAATTTCAACCAATAAGAACTTGAAGAATACTCTTCGTTAGCAAAATATTTTCAAACAAGAGTCCCACAGATGTTTTCGGTCCTGGGCCCTACATTCCCTAAACCCGCCACTACCCGTAAGTTTACATTCTAATGTCAGTATGACGTTATAACCTGTGCAAGTGCAAGGCAAAACCGTGATACATAACAATTTCGAACTTCTGCTCCACCTGTCCTACTAGTGCTTTGGCGTCACTGGGATGAGCGGAACATACAATGAATTTAAACTCTTCAAGCAAATCAAGTAATCGGGATAAAAGCTGTCGGTTTTCTCAGCCCTCTCAGCCAGCATGCATTACAGTCCCATGTAGTTGGCGCTCCGCAGGTATGACTCCTTCCTTAGCGAAAGCATTAATACAATATTTTTTCTTGTTTGTTTAGATTAGCAACTAAGTATTTGCGTCTGCAACACATTGTAGTGTAGTTCGTGCACGCAATTTCTTTTGAATTATTTCCCCTACGCCTACATAATAGTTGTGCTGATTTATGATTGGGATTTATTTTAAGAACTCGTGTCTTGAAGAGTATTTATAAGACGTAGTAAAAATGAAATTGAGATTCAAGAAGCAATAATCAATGACGCTGCTGCTAAAATAAAAGAGTTTTTTTAGTCTTCTGCTCGAAACAGTTTTCGTAGAACCAGCGAGAAAGAGATATACGAAAGTCTCAACAAAAGCTTAAGAAAATTGTTCATATAGTTAGCACCACCATGAATCTATCATAGGGTTCACAACCGTAGTCTGAAGATTTATTCTTCCAACTCGATGTTCTACCATCGATATGCATCTTTCTTGGGCTGAAGTCGCTGCTAGTGTGTGAGGCAATTATCAGAGTAGTAGCGAAAGGCGAAGAGAAGCTTCCCGAAGCAACCTTTCTTCTACAACTTGGCTCATTCTTCTTTTCGGAAAACGCAACCTTAAGCCTGAAGTATCTTCGAAAAGAAGCATGGTATTAGTTTTCCAAAACTAGTTTATGGTGATAAAACATACGAAAAAGTGCGTGTATGGAAAAGGAAATTTGCAAACTTGCGCCTCCGTAGGTAATATTGCGCAGCGGCGGACTTATTGTTATCAACAAAGTGGCAGAACGAGGCCTTGACGATACCTGTTAGCTATGAAGAGCTTCCAGACATTACTTTCTTTCTTATTCTAGAAATACAAGCATGGCTTTGATACAGGTTGAATGCTGAAAGGCTATGAAAACTATGAAAAGCTGAAAGGGAATGTTCTTAGAACCAAACGATCTGTTATGAATTGCACCTCTGCGATGGAAATTTATTGCCTTATCTCATTCGGGAGGAGAAAATTTCTTGAAACTTCAGACTTATAATATTGTTAATTTTCTTTGTGCTAGAACAAAAGTTTTCATATCAAAATGTAGCGCAAAAATTGATCTTTAAGTTTCAATGTGTACTTTTTTGATATCATGTATGAGACAAGTACAATATTGCAGATGCTACAGCATTCCCTTGTGTGATCAAATGAATGCCGTATTGAAACACAGTGGATTTCCTAGGAGTCGTTGTTGTCAAACTGAAAATACTAGTTCGAAACTTGAAGAAAATACAGGAACAAGTAAAATAACGGCATTATCTAAAGTTAATTAGGCTATTATGATATTTAATTTTTTGATTTTGCTCACAAGTTTGGCCACGGAACGCAAACAAGAAGAAACTGCTGAGAATTTTCCTTCCGCAGGTGAATGAAAAGCTATACCTATTTGTCCAAGCACTTTTTCACAGTCAATAAGCTCTTCATCATGATAGCCGAAAAGGAAATAGAATGGTGTTCGGATGAAAAAAACTAATACTGCAGCAAATTTGCGGCTGTCCTCAAAGTAAGCGGTAACGTAGAACACCAATTTAGCAGGGATAAGTAGGACAGAAGAATCAATATTGCATCTCTACACATCACGAAGCAAATCATAAATTTTGCAGTGCGTTTAGTTAGAAAAAAAACAATTGTTTTCTATTCAGTAGTTTCTTTGCTGAAGCATAGCATTAGACTGACAATATTAATGCTTCTCCCAGCTGCACAGTGAAATGATAGGCGGAAATAGGATGCGGAAATATTTTTTCTGTTTTGGGTTTTACTTTGTGGTCAGATCTCTAGTGATCCCATATCATGCCATCTAAGATCATTTTGAAGACAGACAATACTGTATATCTGCCCGTCAATACCAAAATTTACTCTCTGATAAGGTAAAAATTTGTAATTTCGTCCCATAACTTCTGAAGCTGTGATTTCCAGCATTTAATCAAACAAGAATCCATAGAAGTACATCACTAGACCAAAACTTTACGGGGATTCCAGATTTTAAGTCTAAATTGTCTTTTGAGGTCGTGCAAATGAGATATAGTCCTTAATCGTCACAGAATTTCACACTTTTTACCTAATTTTGCCTATTTGCTCAAAAATTTTTCTTTTATTGCCGGCTATTAATATAGAGATTGTCACCAATATGTGGGGAGACTTTCAGCTTTCAAAAAAGTGATGAATCATTGTTAGAAAACTTTAGGAAAACCACATTTTAGCAGTTGGAAGTTCAACACCCAGCATCATTACTTGGTCATTCAACTATTCAACAGCCAGCATCAAACAAGGCACACATCTGCAAGGGGAACACGGAGAGGCAGTGCATGACCGGCAGAAAATTTTGCACAGCCTCCCCCCCAGACAGAACTATTGACATGGGAAGTTAAATAATCAAAAATGAGTTTTGGCCCCTCGAAGTGATGACAACGACAGGTTGTGCCCTCCAGGAATTTCCTCCAGCTACGTGCTTGCATAAAAGCTTTTTAAACATCCTTGAAAATCTATTTCCCTTCGATAAAATCTCTTAGAAAAATAGTTTTATTAGTTCAAAAGGAAATATTCTCTAACAAATATTGCCAACATTAGTATCTATGATAGCAACTTGATCATCCAATCGGCTTCAATCGACATTTTGCTACATCACGGAAGTAATCTACACTTGCTTCTAAATGCTAGATGTTGGTTATTGTATGCAACCTGCAAACTACTTTCATTAATCTCAAATTCAAAGCAAGTTTGTGGAATATCGTTCATCCGTAATGAAAAAAATGAAAAAATGATGCCAATATCCACAGTCCCACAGGTTCAAAAATGGAACGCACTCTAGACATGTAAAGTATTGAAGGCAGATGTGATTAGCATAAATTTTGTAAGGTTTGGTATAGGTGACCTAAGGTTCTACTCGCAGCTTCGCCAACCTTACTCATTTAGTAGTCCTTTGTCATCCAAGGATCAACTATAGACTCTTAAGGGGCATTTAAAGTCCTAGAATATCTAAGTTTTCATGTTGAGAAAGTTCTGGCTTATCAATCGCTAGTTGGATTCCTATTTCCCCCGACCTAGCCGAATGAGCTCACTGTGCGCTGCCCCTGACATATAAATTTTTTTCAAACTTCATATAATTGAATATATTTTACGATACAATCACACACCTCTCTAATGCTAGGTAGTGTATAATTGGCTATTTGCCATTTCTACGTGTCAAAAAAAGAACAAAGTTAAATACAACAGAAGGGTAAAAACAACAAAACAACAACTGCTACTACTAATATTTCTACAATTTGAGCATATACGAAAAAACAAAAAAAAACAGAAACAAACAAAAAAAAAGAAATAGTGATAATAAGCAGTGACTAGAATTCCAATAATGCGGGGTTGGTCCAGGGCTTGTTTCTGAGACAGAATATTTGATAGCTACATCTTATCGATATGTTCATGATCTTTTTAATTATATATTTTGATGAAGGCTTGTCAAATTTGAGATCTTCCAAAAATAATAACAAGGAGTCAGATGATTTACCCAGAAGTCCAAGCGTACACATCGAGAGATTGATAAATTTAATGTTAGAAAATGTAGGAGTGAGGTCAGATAAGAGAGAGTGGTACTTCGCTTTCTTTCGATCGCTATTAATTTGAAGATTGGATTCAAATATAACTAAAAATTATAAAAAAAATATATATATATATGTATGTATATATATAACTATAAATATAGATACAAATATAATTATAAATATAAATACATATATATATATATATATATATATATATAACTTGAATTCCTTGTATCCTCTATAACTAAGAGTGCTCAATACATTTCGTAGAGCGTAATATAGGTAGATTGACACAGAAAATTTTCTGTTTTATTTTCTGTGTCAATATATATATATATATATATATATATATATATATATATATATATATATTGTTACATAGATTGACAAATTTTTGACTTTAGAGTTCAATTAAGCAGGTTATGTGGTTGACTATAGTTAAATATCTTTTACAACTCATAAAATTTTTCACGGAGATGGCCTTGGATTAGCTCTGAGTAGTTAATTTTTATCTTTTACAAGTTATTGCATTTTCATTACAACCTATTTTTTATATGTTGCAATTTGCAATTGAATTGCATTTATTGCAAAAATTTAGTTTCATTAAATTCATTTCAGAATGTAGTTTGAAAGCTATATTACTTTTTTCAGACGATAATCCTTAAGTCAAATTGTTGCTAGAACTAATTTCTTTGTAATAAGGAATAAAGAGGAGATCTTGTAAAGAGGAATCTTTCTTTTGAACTGTTTTTACTTGATGTAAGAATTAACAGGGCAGCATCACAGGTTGTTTTCAGCTTTCACGTGGCTCGAAAATCCTCATCATTTTCGTTGAAGGTCGCTTCTGTTTTGCAGCGCTGCTACTGCTCAGTAGACAATACATGGAATTTGTTGAAAATTTAGAACTAAAGTCTATTCTATTCCATTCAAGTAGCGTTTTCAAACGTTCTATGGTTGCCTATGGTGTATCTCCACTGCGCCTTCCTTTTCAACCGTACATATTCGTTAATGTTGGTCCATTCCTTGGTGCTTTGGGTCCACATTTTGCGAGGTCTTCCATTTGATTTTTTGCTATCTATGCATCTTTCCATAATGTTGACAAACTAATTTCGAGTAGAACCTTTTTCAAAATGCCCAAAGAATTACGACTAACATTGAGCGATCTGCTATAATAGAGTTGGTTCCTCTTTTATTTTGTTAAGTATTTCTTTGTTCGTAATTTTGTTTATCCAACTAATTTTAACTGTTCTGCAATATATTTATTCTTTTTTCGACCCCTCTACCTAGCGACTGTACTTCCCAACCGTATATCAGCAGCGAAAATATATGAACTTATTAAAGCTTTTCTCTGTTTTCATATTGACATTGAAAATACAAATTCATTTGGAAGAGAGTGAGGATATGGAGGTTATAGCGAATTGCTGCACATACCTAGCAGCAGATTTCCTTTAAATAGTATGGGTGCTTCTGTAGTGGTTATAAGGATTAGAAAATAGATTTTTACTGCAAGAAATGTGTTTATAAGAAAGACGAGGCTGAAATTGGTCAAAATTTAAGTAACCCAGCAGTTTTAGCTTCAACAGGTAGCATGAAAAAATTGTTTAGCAAGACAGTTTTTCACTAAACTAGAACCAAGATATAGGCAGCATCAACTTCTCAGGTTTTTTTTGCAAATACATATTTTACAGGACTTTGACACTGTTTGTCTAAAAGTTGTCTAATCTTAACTGCTCATGTTATTTGAAGCATCAGATACTTAAGAAGCATTTATATGAAACTTGTATATGATTACAATCTAACTTACGACGTGCACAAATCTGTTCATGCTTTTGTAATGTCCTTGTAGGATCATAGGAATCTAATATTTGATCCTATAATTATTCATATTCAAATTCGTATTTTTCCAAATTCATATACTTTTTACAAAAAATCCTTTGGCATAATTAGCATCAAAGAAAGAAAATTACGTTATATTTATCAAAAGTAGCCATTCAAATAGAACAAAAAAAATACTAAATCCTATTTATTGTGGAGCTGCTCTTCCAGGGGGTTGTGTATAGTTATTTCTTGCTCTTAATATACATTTTCAGTTGCCTTCTGAAAGTATTTATTGTTGGTACCTCACGCACATCACTTTGCATATTTTTTCAGTCCTTAGGAGCTGAGTATTGAAGCAAGTTTTTTAACTCTCAGTCCTATGTTTAGGGATCTGGAGAGTTTGACTATTTCTCGAATTGTTAGACGAGAAACTTGAACTCGGTTTATACTTTTCTAGGAAGCTATCTGGACAAAGTTTGTGTATGATTCTATAGGTCATAATATTCCTATCAAAGCAAGTTATGTTTTCTACCCTCATCCCAAGGCATATCAAGAATCTTTAATTTTGGCGCTCTTGATTATTTTGAGAACCCGAGATTGGAGTTGGACCATTAAACCTTGGGGAATTGCCGTGCAGCTGTGGTAGCTGAGAGAATAATTAGAAACTTTTGGCATTAACTAATTGCAATAATTTTGAAATATTTGGGTCCCCATACGGTCTATATAGCACTGACCCCCTAACTAGTAACAACTCCCCTGATACAGTGACCATGGAAAAACTATACCCACATCCACTTATTAACACCCCCAATCTATGCTCCCCCAATTTCAACCCTCTTCGCTATTAAGCCCCCTGTATTATTCAGTGCCAAAGATTAGGTACTCTACTATTCAACATTTTTATTAATTATTTCTTATATATACTTTTATTAAGTATGTCTGAGAGTTGCAATTTACTTATGATAATACGTTGTATGCAATTTTACTGATGACAATACGATCTCATGATACTGAATGATCACACAAATAGAAATAAATATTCATAATGCCCTAAAACCGTTTGATTTAAGTTCAGTGGTTGCAAACCTTTCAAATTTCAGGTGGTGTTTCTTGGTTTTAAAAAAGTTAAAATCTAGCTTTGGAAATAAAAAGTGTTGTAGTTGAGGCAGAGAAACAAGATAGCGTCCTTTATGAATTGTATTTTAATGAATAAAAAAAGCACGTTAAGCATAGCACTAATTTCCTGTCCTTCGTTCCTACCCTCACTTCTCCTCACAACTAGCATCAATTCGTCGAGTGTCCCTAAGTAAAAGAGCCACGCGGTTGTACCACAACTGCGCATGTCAAAATGACGTAATAAATACGGGGTATTTTACGACATTACAACAAATAGTGATATGATAACAAACTCCAAAGAAGTAGAAACTACTTAGTGTCACAATTGATATATCTGTAAAGTCCAAAGCTCAATGTGTAGCTAGTGCATTTGCAAGGGTTAATATTCAAGAACAAAATTGTTGTATCAATCACTGCTCCTTGATTTTGATTTTCTGCAGAAAACAGTAAATGATAACATAGACAGAGAACAATAACTGGCACGTAGAGTACTACTTGAATTCCATGAATCATTGTTAGCAAAGAACAGAGAATCAAATATCCATACCTAAAATCTTCGTGAACTTATGATTGAGGTGATTATTTTTGACCTTCTTAGATGTCTTGAGCTCAATAAGCCTATATAACGTTCATTTTATTGAAGATGTCAATATACCTATCAGATGCACATAATTAATATTTTTTCGCCGAAATAAACTTTGGACAAACCCAAACTCACTTGCCTCTTGAAGCAGTATTCTTTTTATTATCTTCTTTTCTTGTATAATTCTGCTTTTAACAACTGCCCCGGCTCCTGCGCATTTACCACTTTATCTGCAACCGCATCTATAGGTTCAATTCAATGGTTCAATAAGAGCTATTCAGAGGAAGGCAAATAATAACACCTAGGTTGGCAGTGAATGGTTCATATCGTTTATACATATACTCATATCTCATATAACATAACAGTCTAATTATTGATAATTATCAAGGATTAAGTAAGGAGAATTATTCAGGGCGTTTGGCGACTTCTGACCTGAATTGAGGGTCAGGCTGCTGAGTTTGGATCACAACGATTTGCAGTCCTGACAACTGAAAACTTCACGTATACTTGTTTTCCTGCATGACTGGGCTCTTCCTGCGTGCATTTCTTCGCATCTATGGAACTGCATCAATTTCTAGACTTGTCTTGAGTGTAGACTTTATCTGCAGATGACTGAGTAACTAGAAACGAATGCTACTGCTGAGGACTTCCTCAGATACGAAATTTCTATAGTTTAAGGTCGCCGGCTGACTAATTGAAGGGATGGAGGGTGGCAGTTCCCAAGAGTTAATAATTATTGAGGGAGGTTAGACGCAAGAGGCCAGTATATTTTGCTAACTTACTTGGTACAGTCACATGTTGTGAATGCTAGGCAGTAAGGAAGTGCAAGAATAATGCTGATCTGGCTGACTAGGGAAGACTTAAGTAACTCGCCGGAATCCTATAATTAATAATTTGTTTGGGGGGAGTTCGTGGGCTTCAAGGATAATGATCTCTTTTATTGAGGCTGGGAATCTTTTCAGTACAAATATATATGTGTTATTGCTGAGGACTTCCTCAGATACGAATAATATTTTTCTTGTTATTGTTGAGAATTTCCTCAGATACGAATGATTTTTCTTGTTACTGCTGAGGACTTCCTTAGATACGAATAATTTTTTTGTTACTGCTGAGGACTTCCTCAGATGCGAATATTTTTTTTATTACTGTTGAGGACTTCCTCAGACACGAATAATTTTTTCTTGTTACGGTTGAGGACTTCCTCAGATACGAATGATTTTTCTTGTTACTGCTGAAGACTTCCTCAGATGCGAATAATTTTTTCATGTTACTGCTGAGGACTTATTCAGATACGTACAGTTTTTTTCCTTATTTAACTGCTGATGACTACTTTAGATGGGTAGGTCACCATTCACTAGGCGGGAGCATGGATAAAGAAGAACGATACTACCAGATAAGGGTAGGGCTAAGGGCAAATGCAAACGAGGGCTGGATTCCATCAAAGGGGTAGGAGAGGGAGGGATTGGCTTCTATCATTCTATCATAACTTGACGTGCTTCTGAGCTAGCTTAACGTGCTTCTGAGCTTTGAATGAGTTTTATGACAACGTGCCCTAAGCCACGTGGTAGTGATGCACGATGGGACTTGGGTCGGTCTAGTGAACTGGAGACAATGAGAGCCTGTGTCGTTAAAATGCATTTACTACGTAAATGCACTAATATACTCTTAGGTTCCGAATTAGTGTCCCCCTCTTATTTGCTTTCCAAAAATTACCAACCCATCCGCTCCTACTAGGGCCTCTCCGCTTATTAAATTTGCAGTTTTTGTAGGCGAAGCCTGCAAAAAATAGGTACTTTTGCTGAGCTGCCCAAATATAAAATGAGATATAAGTGGCAAGATTCCGAAAAGTGTTTGCTGTCAACGACATTAATCGGGCATTTTGTATTTGTGCTGGTTGTTGCAAAGTTAGTCCAAACTTCCAACTCTTCCGCTTATTACAACCCCTTCCCCCGCTTATTTCATCTTGAGGAATTTTCCAACTCTCCTCTTTATTAAGACCTCCCCCGCTTATTCGCGACCTAAGAGGAAGTGAAACTGCTTGATTGAAACTACCCTTTTAAGTGAGGTTACTATCAATGAAAGTCTTCTTACTATAATTAATGCTTGATAAAGATTATCGAAACTAAAATCCAATTTAGAAAAGGAGTTTAACCTCTATACTAGAAAAAGATAGGGACGGCGAGAATTCTCTTTCCTTATACCATCGAAAGCATCCTTCTTCAACGAAAGCATCCTAAATTTCCAATTGCGAAGGCCTAAGTGTACTTTGGAGACAAATGACGTTCTCCTGCAAAGCACTCTCGTTTTATAAATAAAAGGTGTTTGGATTTGAAAAATAACTTCTGTTGAAAACGGACAATTGCATTTTCAACTTCACTTCTCTGAATTTGAGTCTAACTCTGAATCTGAGTCTGGAGGCATATTCGTCAACTTGCTTTCTTGCCAAACATTCAGCACTCGAAGAATGGAAACTACATCAGCAACCTGAAACAGTGGCGGATCCAGACCAGGGCTACCAGGGCTTGAGCACTGGGCAGATTTTCAATCATAAATAGCTGGCTGAATTAAAACGGGAATTATCAAAAGCAGTCACCAGTATTTACTCCTCATTGACAATGCTAATAAAGCCCTATCGCGCTGCTTATTTCAGTCTTTCTCAGAGTAACAACCTCCAAGATACCAGGTATCTTTTGCGGAGGCAGAAGAAAGTATTATCCAATCAGTTATCACATTGGGAATATGCTCGTCAAATCAATATTCAGCTTTTCTATCACATACTGCATTCCTTCCGAGCCCTGGTGAGTCTGTGATATACAGAGGCTCGATTATTCCAGATCCAATCAGATCTCTCTATTTTGTAAGCAATTTTGGGACGAGCCCTGTCAGATGTAAACATTCTTTCATCCAATGAGACATCGCCCTGACCAGGGCTCAATTTCTCTTAGCCAATCATAATACTCCATGACCAGGACAGCGCCCTCGCGGCGAGAAAGACGGTAGTTGTTGAGTGCTTTACGTGAGAATGGGCAATTACTTTGAGGTACTAGAAATGTCTGAATCAATTAGAGAAAACGAAGCTACAGTTCCCTGCTTGTCAAGAAACCACATGCCCTGGTATAACACCAGTGAAGTAAGTCGCTGCTATTATTTGGATAATATTACGGCTATTTTACTAACTACGTAGGAGCCCTAGGGTAAAGGGGGCACGTGTCCCTTGAAAGTTTCATAAAACTGTTGGTAAGGTCCCCTTTTGCAGCTTATAGATTTGTCTCTTTTGCTTACGAGAGTGCCCCTTGCCTCTGAACTCAACATTTTGAATGCTTCCTAATTCCTTGCAGTTGGCTGTTGCGCTGAATTTTACTTCCGCCCAACACTATTTCCGTTGTCAACTGTTTATTTTTGTGATGAAGTCAGGTATTGAACTGAGCAGGTGTTCGATTTCAGCGAGTCAAGTTTATCAAGACTCACACTTAATGCCACACCCATGTTAGAAATACACGTTTTTTTTTATAAGAAAATCAATATTTTGCCTGAGCCTCAATTTTCTTAACTTTTCCCGAAATTGAGCCTCAGATTTTCTTAAATTTTTCTTAACTTTTGCTGAAATAAACTGGCTAGAGTGGTTTACACTTTCGTTATACTATTGTATACTTGAATTTGAATTCCATCTTTAACATTTTGAATACAATAACGACGAAATTACCGATTTTTGGCCTATAAAAACATTAAATTTTGGAATTTGAGCCTCGTGATTTTCTTACGATTTTCTTAAGATTTTGACGATTTGAGCCTCATTTTCTTATAAACTTTTTTCTTATAAAAAAAAAAACGTGTATTCCAACCTTGCGAGTTTTAACAGGTTGAGAGAAACGTGTGCGGTTTTAACCTTTTTATAAATTCAACATCAACACAACAAAACGAAGTGAACAACGTGCTTGATTGCTTCATTACTGAAGCCTAAAATATCGAATTTCAAGTCGATAATAAAAGTCGGACCAACTGGCCCTTTTTTGTTCATAGTTCTGAGATATTTTCCACGCCCATATAGCCACGCCCATGAGCTTTTTGTTGAGCCGTGGTCAGATTTATCCCAGGATCCGCCCCTGACCTGAAAATCATGTTCACGTGGACATTTAGGATGCTTTTGTTGAGGTGGGATGCTTTCAGTGGTATGCGGAAGTAAATTCGCGGGGACGGCTTTCGTTAAGTTTATTTTGTTTGAACTAGTAGTGCTTGTTGATAAAGTCATACACACTGCTAACCTACCATTAGGAATATCGTGCACTGAGAGCCTTTCAACGGAGTGTAATATCAAACACTTAACACCAAAGTTCTATCTAAAGCTCCAAAACCGAAAGAATACAAATTAATCCTGGAAATGAAATAGGTCATCTGTTCTCACAGTTTAAAATCAATATTTACTTTATTCAAGTTCCTTGTTCTACTTTCAGATGTTTTTGCAGACTCCTTGCAGAATCAGCAGGGAATCTTCAGCAGTAATATCACACGCAAAGTGACATGTAAATGATCTTGTTCCGATGCTTCGACAGTTCTTCAGTGGTTACCAGGCATCTATATAAACAACCTCTTTTCAAGTAACCCTTTGACCAACTACTATCACTAAAAGAAAGGTCACAGAAAACAACATTAAATCTCCTACTGTATGGCCCCTTTCTTAAGTTTGCCCAGCATTCTTTCAACTTTGTAGATCTTGGGGGGGGGGACGTGACATGAACCCCCTCCCCAAACAAATGCATCACTGCCAAAACATAATGGAGTTTAGCCACAAAATTCTATGCATGGCTATCAGAGAAAAGTAGACTTTGAATAGCTTCATCTGCTGCTAGAACCAAACTAAAGCTAGTAAGCTATTGCACATCATGCAAGCCATGATTTTCTTTCTAATAGAGGGTTAGTAGCCAATATGTAAGTGATATTTCCCCTTCTGTTCCCTAACTTAACCCATTGACTGTCGAAAATGCTCTTTGTTTGCTAAATAGCTAATGGGCATTTAAATAATGCTAAAAAAGGCGCCTACTACCTTTCATATGTATGGATATTTGTCCTTACAAATCCGACTTAGAATAACTTTTGCAGGGACTCTTGTAACATGTGCCACAAGGACGCAGTTGCCTTCCAATTTTATTCAAATTTACCCCAAGAAGCAATATTTTAAAGTATTTTCACCTCCTAGTGAATGGTAGAAGACATGGGTTAAAGGCCTGTTGAAAGTGCTCAAATGCATATCCATGACTTCTGTCACTTTTTCTAGAAAGAGTGTATCTATATATCCTCAGGATCCATTACCTGAGATTCAAACGGTGTGGCTCTAAAAATTTTCCAGGGGGCAACACCTTATTTTATGATCCCACTTCACAATAGATTGTGGTGTCACCTAGATATTTGGCCCCTTTCCACTTTCTTTGGCTCCACAGTCCCAAGTATACCATATAGAAAAATTGAGGTCCCGATTTACTCGTCCCACCCCCAAGCTATGATTCCTTAACAGAGGTGTAGTATAGTGATTTGATGACTTAACTGTAATGTAATGATTTGAGCCAGTTTTTCTTTCATCCAATAGCCATTTTACACCATCAATAAATTTTTTTATTGAGACATCAACTGTTGGCCCGACTTTAAGCATTGGCTACTGGATAAAAAACAACTGGCTCAAATAATTACACTACAGTTAAGCCATCAATAGAAGTGCGCGCAATAGATGTATCTAAAATATGTCTCCTCTTTAAGCATTACTCATAGGAAGAATTATTAATTTCATAGCAAAACCTTATTAGAATTTCATGAGAGTTGCCATTTTGTATCCATAACTTGTGATACTGCCTTGGATGGACAAGTTTATTTCCATAGCGATAAATTGGACTTGGAAGTCAATTGGCCAGATTCAAAGTTTCCTCTATAACTAACAAAAGGTATTCAGGAAACAAGCCCTTTTATATATCACATGACTCAAATGTCCATGACCTCTGTTAAGTTTTGTCAATGTTTCCCATGAAAATATTGTTAGTTTACATTTTTGCCCTATATGCAGCTTTACAGCGCTTTATAAGCTGCAAAAGTGACAATAGTGTGCAAGCAGTAATTATCGGTCGAAATACGTGTTTTCCATGGCCAAGCAATATTCTAAACCTGTTTCTACGCTGAATTTAGTATTATAAACATTGTTCCACCATGAAACCTCTGTCCATGAAATCTTGTTTTTTCACTGTTTGCATACTTAGGCTCTTTAGGCCGACTTCAATGAGCAACACTGCATACAACATTGGTGGAGGAAAATTTCGAGAAAATGATAGTAACTTTGATATTATGCATCTCAAGCATATGACCAATAAGATAACAAAATCTTTGTCGGTGCCATAACAGCAAAGTTATTCCATTGTCTTGTATTTGGTATTGCATTGGTTTGCTATCTAGTGAGCTACCAATTTGATTTCCTCTATGCACTTGAAATTGAGTTATTGAAAGAATGAAATGTGAGGAGCTATGAGCGTAAAGAGTACTATCCTTAAACCACTGAGACGCTAATCAGTGGGGTAACAGAGACACTCAGGACCCTTAGGATTTCAGTGGTATTAGGCCCCCATCTTACTTTTCACTTCAAATATTACAAAAAGAATACTTCTGGGGGCCCCTTCAGGACCTCAAAAGCTTGGGGGCCCTTAGGAGCTGTCCTAACCCTAATCTATGTCGATTACTTCACCAACGGTGATCACAGGTTGACCGTCGATGAATCGTATCTTCTATTCTCTATTACCTTGTTATTTATTTTATCACAATGTTACCAATAAGGGATATTAGGGGGATAAGGGAGAAAGTATCCCCAGGTTTCATCGAGTTGGCAAGAGTAGTGGACCAAAGGCTAAATACGTGTTTTTAAATAAGAAAGCAGCTTTTAACTCGAGCCTCAATTTTCCGGTCACCTTTTTTCGTATTCACAATACTTGTACTCTAATATTTGTCTTCTTCTTATATACTCGGGAAGTTCAGCACCTTTGCCCCTCTGCTCAGTCTTGAAAAACTGCTTCTGAATAAGACTACGTAAAGTTAGAGGCTAGATTCCACATGACCTGCGTTGTTGGGACTACCATTTATTCCCTGTTTTCTACTTTATATTGTTTCCATAGCCATAGAAATTCAAAGGAAGCTAACAGGGGTGATACCAGCCATTACCTACAGTGGGAGATATTATGTGCCACACCCTAAAGCAACAATGTGATTTGGTTGCCAAATCCATTTGAAAACCTAGCTAGATGTCCCTCAACCTAGCACTAACATTTTCGTGTTGAATTCTGAATAATTAGCAAATTGATCTCGACGAGATGTGCGGGGAGTGGGAAAATTTCCCCAGTCTTCCCCTTGTGGCACCACAACTGGAAAATAAGCTCCCACTTTGGATTGCTCGCCAATACTTCTTTATCATATATATCATTTCATTGGGATTTTGCTATTTTTAGTTTTACAATTTTCTCTCCAAGTGTAATTACAACCACCTGAGCAGCAGGGTAAGCAAACAGTAAAGAATTTTTTTCTGCCACTTTCTGGTTACTTTTTGACAATAGGTCACATAATGTTACTTTACACTGTTAACTATCTTTGTCCCTTTTTATATTTTTCTGACTTTTGTTCACAAAATTTTGAATTTTTGGTATTAGGTAAATGAATAGCTGGCAATGATAATTAAATTATGTAGGATTTAATTAATATTATTGTACAACTTAAGTGAGTCAGTTTTATATTACGAGATATATCGAGATATTCACTAAAAGATATTCAATGCATTTTCACAGAGCGCTACAGATTTTCAGAGCCCTCTCTATCAGCATAAAGTTGCTACCCAAGGTTGTGGTGACATCTGCAATGCTTTCAACCAACATCAGTAGCAGCAAAACTAAGAAAAACAAGACCAAGGATAAAAAGTTCTTGCCCAATACCATCGGAAGTTACGTCATCTTGCACTATAGCAACCTAAATTATTAGATTACCGTCGTTAGATTGTTGGGTATTCTCATATAGAAGTACTGTTAAAAATCTTTAAAACTTTATTGTTCAACAAAACTCTGATTATCTTTTTGTTACTTTTTTCGGAGTTTTGGTCATCAATCGCCCTTTTCAGGTACCTTTTAGTATCGTTACTGATCACACTACTTTATCTACATACTCCTTCCTAACTTGGCTTGGACTTCCCCTCTACCTATTGTATCTTGTGATTCATTCCTATTCATGCGCCTATACAATTGCCCACAACTATGTCAATACTAAGTGGCTAACATTTACACGCATTCATCAATTTCTGGCTGACTTCACGTTTGGAGCGAGAGTTGCCGGGTCCTGACTTACAGCGCATATTACATTTTCCGTCATTCTCTAAGCATCACTATGCACCTGTGGCTGTTCATTTTACATTTCAGGATCTGCTGAAATATCAACTGCCGTAAGTTACCAACTTTTAACATACATGCAGACTTACTCCGTACTGACGTGGATTATGTTTCACATCACTACTGTTTTAATTTAGATATGCTTGCATGGATACGCCATACGAATAGCCGTACTTAGTAGAGCCGTTACTATCATTACTCCAACAGCCAATTTTTTACATATTATTGACTTACTCGTACATGAATTACGTTTTCCAGGGCTATTGCATCCCAGTGAACCGTGATTTGATGGAATCGTGTGCACTCATATCCTACACCTTCTGACTATTTAAAATATCAGCAGAATGTACGCTTGAGTACCGAATGTACGGGAGATTTTGCAATAGTACCAATGGTTGGAATAAGCAGGGGGCTGGAATATGCAGTGTGAGTGGAAAAATTCTCTCTAATCATCAATAGATATGAATGAAATGGAGTTTCAGCTGCAAACAAAAGGAAGAAACTTGAATCCTCACGCTATGTAGTACAAGTTTGAATTACAGACGCAGATTGACAAACGAGAATTCTTTGTACAAACACAGGTACCTATACACATATACGGAAGTTTTTAGTCTATATTCAGCCACCCGTGTATTCCATTAACCCTGCTTATTGATCCACCCAATCAGATTGTCGGGACTGTTTCGTCCACACTCTTAATAACTGGGACCCAGGATAACTGGAATTCCCGCTAAGTGGAGCAACTTTTTATTCTCTTGAGAATCCCTAAACATCTTCATATAATTCTCCCGCTTAACTGGGGCCCCGAATAGCTGGGACTTCCGTTAAAGCCTGGTTCACACCAGTGAGAATATGATAATCTCACTGAGTGAAATAGAAATTTCCAGTGAAATTATTTCAGGCCGGAAGTCATTTTTATTAAAACACGGAGTTCACATCGGCTTATCTCACTTAGTGAGAAAAACCTCAGAGTTTGTGAAATGGATAGTGAGTTGCATGACAATTGCAAAGTTGCAGCCCTTGTTCTCATCATAACTAGAAGGTATTTAATACCTCTTCAATGCAAGAAACATGCACAGATATGGGTAGGGGATATTTTCAATGTCCAGAATGTTTGTCTTACTCAATGTGAAATTAATTTTCTCTATCACTGCTGTTTCAAGTATATCAATTTATATGTAAGCGTAGATTCTCCTCTGAATTTGGCAGTTCTTCTCCTGCGAAGTGGCGTTGCCTCCGGGGTTGCACCAGTGTGACAAGAAGGTGAAGATGAAATTCTATTGGTTTGACTTGATACAACGTCACAATATGTGTTGGCGTCAGGAAGATTAGCGGCATCATTTGCTCAGTGAGAATATAAGTGAGATTAATATCAAACCATTTTGATATTTTGATATTATTCTCACTGGTTATCTCGCTGCGATCGCACCAGTGAGAGAAATTTCAGGCGTTCACACCAGTGAGAGAACCAAAAAGTTCTCTGACATTCCAGTGAGAATAACATAATCCGAATGGTGTGAACCAGGCTTAAGAACGACCAATTTCTGTAATCCCAGCAGCTACTTTGCTCGCATAATTGAGATTGAGACCAGAATATTGCATAACATTCCCTCAAGTGAAGCATTGATTTGTGACATTCTATTCCCTGCACGAAACTGAATAATTTCATGCAACCTTTAACGCAGTGCGGCAGGAGAGAAATTTGGTTGGTGGTGCACACTGAATTTATGATGGGATACATAGCACCCCTCATGCCCTTTTAATGTGCAGCCCGGACAACTTTTGTCTATTATCATCAAACTTTGCACTAAGGCTTATCATATAGTTGGTGAGGACCTAGTCACATCATTTCAAGTTTACCTTGTGCTGGCTAATGGCTTGTTAAGGATTTGTAAAGCGCATGTATACTGTCTTCACTTCAATGAAGATGAATACTGCTTTGGTGAAAACAAATGCCTGCTCTAGCTCAACAGAATATGTTATCAAAAGCTAGAAAGGGCACATTCCATCCTGCCCCGCATGGCCTACGTCATATTCCATCACAACAGACTTTAAAGCAATCAAATGGCAGTTATTGAGAGTTCCGCTTTACTCATCTGGTAGAAGATTGAGCCTCGTTTTATTCTTAAAATATTCGTAAATTTCAACGATTTTGAGCTTCAATGTTCTTATAAACTTTATTTAGGTCATTCCAGCAAGATACAGCTATTTCCAACAAATGTATGTACAACCAATAGCCTCTGTCTTCTAAAATACTTCAAGCATTCTATCTCTAACAAATCCTACATCGCAATGCTATCTTCATCCTTTCTTCTCACACCTTCCTTCCACGCTGTCTACTGGGCATCTGTCATTCTCCTTACAAGACCCCTTCACATATATTGAGAACTGAAGACTGTTTGCAAAAAGCTATTGTATTATAGGTGTCGCTAGCTGCATTTCAGCAGTCGCATTGCGTACGTACACAATGGCAGAAACCCCCACCCTTGCACGCAAGCACACTTTTTTCGTCGAATCCCCTTTCCCCCTCTGTGCGGACGTACTATGTGGATGGCTCCATAATTTAGTTAACAGTAGGTTTCGAATGTAATCTGGCAAAGAGTTCAAATCGAAAGCGACTCAAGCACCTTGAACTTGTAAATCAGCTGATAGAAAAATACAAACATGTCAAATTTGGCAACTTATCTATAAGTTCACTTGGACTATTCGATAAGTCTTCTTCCGATTTTGTTGACGTAATGAAAGATTTAGAAATGAACACTGGCCAGACGAGCTTCACAATCAGAAAAATAATGAACATCTTGATCAGAACTTCATTTTCTACATTTTGCTGTCGCAAAAAATGATGGTGTAACCCGGAACTCTAGAACTACTAGCCATAACATGATTGTAAATTTAAGTAGCCAATAGTAAACTATAAAAATTGTTTGCATAATTATTATGTATAGGAGAAACTAGCCAATTGTACACAACCATTTTATGAGAGGTGTATTATTATTTGCAAATAAATGAATTTATATAAATGTTTGAAAAAAATTATGAATGCAAGCTTTTTATCCTAATTATTTTAGTCTATTTGTTTTCTTTTCAATTCTGAAAGTATTCATTTTTCTTATGCTGAAATGCTAAATGTGCATAAATATTAATTAGAGTGAAAATGAATAAAATGCTTCCTTTCCTTTGTAAATATGCATTGCATTTGCAAAATTATTGCAAAGCCATCAGGCAACTTGTCATTTCGTACAAATTTTTTCAGAAAGCGTCATCTGCATGGAGTGTGCTCTCTGAAATTTTGGTTTGTTCTCTCAAGTTCCTGACCATGTTTCATAAGGACTAAAAAGAATTTTCTCTTTTCTCACTGTGCGGAAAACATGTGAGAATCATCAGTCAACAAGCTCTGAACTAAGATCTTGCACAAATTTTAAAGAGAGATGAAAATAGTCGATCATAGCCTTTTGCCAACTTTACCTTCTTGTAAAGTTAGTACCAAATGTAAAGTATCGTATCACGCGAGCTGAGTATGTTGCATTGATATTCAGAAATAGTAACTAACTGATTCTCAACCTAAAAGTTCCAATAAATTGTGACTGGGATGAAAGGGGACGAATTAAGTAGACCAGTAATTCTTATCCAGATGGTGTTAGCCAATTGCTCATTAACTGCGTGGAAGATGAAGAAAACGCTAATTTCTTGCATAATATTGTCTTAGAATATGGTTCTCATCATATGATGGAAGAAGATAAATACAGCGTATTTCCGAAATTCTGTGTAGCTAGGGTATTTTAGCGTTCCTTGCCTAGCTACTGAACAATCCTTTTCCATAACATGCACGCATGCGAAACCATTGAAATTAAGATGAAAGATCAACGTAGTGTCAATGTCATAAGCTGTTTACGAAGGAGGTACCTCAAAATTGCCACTACTACATCCATTGCTTTACTTTTTTAACTTCGTTTTCAATCTCAAGAACAGCCTTTATCAAACGCAGTCCAATGATACAGAAGCGCTGAAGGCGCTAGATATCTAACTCGCTGATTCAGAGTGAGGCAAGACGATAATTTCGAAAAGTGACAAAAAGCACTATCACCCGTACTGAACCCTTTTAATTTAGAGATAGGTAGGGGCCAATTTCATAATGGTCCTCATGGATTTTAAGCGTATGGAGTGGTGAGTTGTCATGTTTTGTATCTTGTCTTTTCAAGTCTTCTGAATTTTGGCAATTCATGCACGTATCGTGAAGCTTCAAGTAATTTAAAGGGTGCAGTTGGTGCGGCCCGATTCTGTGAAATATGAACACCACTCATTATTTACAGAAGGGTCGGTACTAAAGAGAAATGATTCTCTACCCAAAGAATCATCTTGGCCAACTTTGAAATTGTTTTAAATGTATTTTAGCAACATTCCTCTGTCAGGCAATTTCTGTAACCCAGCCCAATTACTCTTCGGTATAAACCTCTCTGTAAATAATGAAAATTTTTTACAGCGCAAATTTTATGCAACGTAGCAACTGTAGCAGCGGTGAAATTTTTCGCAAATATAACTAGAACCACAAGCTTTAGGTGAACACTTACGAAAAACTGAAGAACCCGCTGATTTCTGTCAGCACAGACTGACTACTTTGATTAATCAATGTGTTGCCTACTTAGTTCCGTTTTCGTTTGTCGTTCATGTATCCATTTCTATGTTTTGCATTGATAAATGACGTAAAATTTTAGCAACTATTTCGATGAAGAGAACAAAAGAGTGGGCACTAGTAAGTTTTGATTTTAGGCCTGTTCTCCCCAGGCCATTTTGACTGTTTCCACCCGCGCACTGGTCAAAATTTGGTGAAAGCCCTGTTTACGGTACTATTTTAACTAGTTCCACCAGCACGCGCGCCAAATCGCACAATACCGTGTAATTTGTGCCACACTTCAGTGAAAGCTCTATTCGTTGAGCCACTTTCACTACTTCCACCAGCACAATCCATAGGTTTGGCGTTACTTCCACAGCTTCCACCCGCGCACGCGCCACAATTTGGTAACGATTCTCTGCGCATAAGTCAAAGAATGCAAACTGAGGCCTGTTTACGTTACTGACCTATGCTGTCAGAAAAATCGTTTTCTTTCATAAGAATAACAAAAAGTCTTTGATAAGAATAGCAAAAGTCTTCAGAGTAACTACTGGAGCAAGAGAAATTGAAGTAGTTCTTAATTACTTCATTTTCTTGTAAAAGAAAACTTCGCAGAGTACTATTTGAACATGTAAGAAGCACTCCACAGCAACTGCCATCTTTGTAGCTACTTGAAACGTCACGAAAAATACACGAATCACCGAAATTCAGACGGAATTAATAAGAAAAGAGATAAGTCATGCCAACTTACCAATTTACACATTGAAAATCTGTGCGAAACTACGAAATCAGCCCTTACTTTTCACCAAATTATAAGGTCTCAGTACTAGCGATAGCCCTTTTTGCCACTTTTCAAAATGACCGCCAAAACAAAGCTTGCCTCATTCGATACATCGTGCTAGACATCTAGCTCCTTCGGCGTTTCTATATATCATTGACCCAGCCATTACAGCATGAAAACGAGACTGGAAACCACGCCCAATGGCAGCATACGATCAGGTTTTATGCTTAGCAGTACATAACTAGAATAGGGCATCCTTTTTCACAAAAGTTTCACCTGCTTATGGCATTAACTTGATGCGCTGATCGCTCTCACCTTAACGAGACCTTAACTCCTGAAAATGAGCATGAAGGCGCGACTCAACGCCTGTATACCAACAATTTTTGAACTCAGTACTCAAAAATTAACCAAGTCCACTTGCTTTCAAACATTTCCTCTTTGAGGGACCCTTCTTCTGTTCTCCATCTGGTCAACACCCCATATCCTCTTCGCCTTCTTTATTCACTGCTGCCATGTCCTCTTTGCTCCCCGTCTACACATTTCATGCTTTTCTTCTTCTTCTTATTTTGTCTCTTTGTTATAGTCTGTTAATTCCTATCTAGTTTGATGCGTCCCTAAATTTCCATTTTTCATTCATTGTGATTTGTTACATGTTTGCTGTACCATTTCCTTTGCCTGGATCCCCTTTTCATTTTATATCGATATTTAGCTCCAATTTCGCTATTTTCTCTCTTCTCTACTAACTATGACTCTAGTAGGGAGTGGAAACTATTACACCTTTAATACTGTCAAACCTTTCACATCCAGGAATTTTGTTGGAGAGTTTAGAAAGTTTGCGTCGCAATCAAGAGCTAAGCTAGAGAAATTGTTATGGATGGACAGTTTTAATTTGTCAACAAATATTACTTCTACTGAGATTCCGCAGCCCTCTTTGGCTACGTCCCTGGTGTCAATATCAGAATATTATTCATTTATTTGACTTACAGAAGTCAAAGATTTTCCTCTGGTCATTGTCACCATTCTCATCCAGACGTTTAACTCGAGACGGCGGCTTCCCCAACTAATTTCTTCTATAGCGAAATAGAGAAAAATTTTGGCATTCGCATGCAGCTAATATCAATATATATTCGATCTAGCCAATGTATTGACTAGATCCCGTGCATATTGCTCAAATTGTACTTTGGCAGCTTCATGTCTTTAGTGAACTTACTAATGAGGCATATACGCGGGTATCTGAGTTTAACGCAGAAGTTGCGTCAGGCCACAAGGTAATAGTGTTCAGCTCCAGTCTCCGTCTGTAGGTACTTAGCTTAGTAAAGAAGAAATTCTATATAGCTGTACTTGAATTGTTCTCCTATTCTATTCCACCCGATATAGGTACCCATGGGTCGTATCCCCTACCTGCACCCCCACCCCCAAGTTCGCTAACTCCACCTCTGCCTCTGCTTCTCTCACCTTTTCTGTACTTAATCCCATCCCTTTATCTGATCATATAGGGTGTAGAGAATAGTCTATTGCTGTAAAGGCTTGATGAGATACCATTTCGGAGTACAGTTTATATTTAAGATGTAATACCGCTAAATGTCATTTGTCATAAAGCCTCTAAAATAGAGCAATCTTGTTACGTGAACATTACAGAATAATTTTGTTTGTGTATATTGCATTGTATTTAACGGCCATGGCCACCACTTAGGTGGCATTTATATTTTGTTTGTAGCTAATTATGCTCCGTCACTATTTATTCAAGTTAGTTTATACATTCTATTAGACCCCTTTCACACTGTAGAAGAATGTTTGCAAGGTAAGGGCTATCAGCTAGCTTTGCATAGTAATAGTTAGATTTGTTGTGGATAATAGCAGACCCTTTTCAGGCTGCACTAAGAATTAGTTGCATGCCAGAGCGACCAATGTATGAATGTATAAATCCAAATGGAAATACAGCTGAATACGTCAAATGAAAATGCATATCTATTTTAGTTGTGGTCAAACAGCAATAGCTATACCAGCCCCTTCCACACTGCAATCAAAAGTGGTGCATTGCAAGGGCCACTGGATAGCTAGCTGTATTGGTAGTATATACTTGGAATTTCAATTGGTTGTATACGCTTGGAATATAAAATGAGATACGAACCCAAGTACTGCAAAAATTCATCGTTTCTCTTCTCACTGTCTGCCTCCTAGCCGGCATATAGCGGCGCACTGAGTTAATTGTTAACACGCGTAAACACTGAAAAACTGAACCTCAAAATTTTCGTTACACTTCAGCAAACTTCGCAGTGAAAAATTACGAGAAAATTGAGCAATTCAAGCCGAGATAGTTGCCGAAGGGCAACGAAAATGTCGAGGTTCAATTTTTAAGTGTTTATGTGTGCTAGTAATTATGGTTTTGAAATATAGGTATGAAACTACCAAAATGCAAATATCAATAGGTTTCATGATTATTTGCAGCTATGAAAAGTCAAAACCAAATTTCAAAACTGAAAACAGCAGTTCCTTTCTCCTACTATTGTACATACCACTTTTCTACAAAATGGGTACCCTTTTCTTGATCTATATTCTCACTTCTTTCTATCATTTCCTCTAAACCTTGGCCAGGCGTAAAACTTTATGCAAAGCAGTGCCAGTTGCCCTAGACTCTTACTTGTTCTTATTTCGGAAGGCTTTTTCAAACTTCACAAGTCTATTTCTCATTGATCCCAGCATCTTTTCATTTCTTTGGATTCATGCACAAGATTATAAGGCTCCTCGACTAGTATTCCTCAGCATAGCAGATTGTCATGCTCCTCAATCCAACTCGTTTTTTTGCCTAGTCAGAAAATGTTAAATATAAACATTCTTAAAAGCCAAACCATAACCAGAAACTGTTGCTGTGTACTCCGGTCCAGCGGAATTCTTTTACAAAATCTCTAAATGGATTCAAATTAAAGAACGCTTGCTCTCTAAATTCCATGCATGGTTTTAATAGAGCATAACTTTGGCAATGTGAGCCTGCATATAGAATAGAGGAAAGAACAACGTCTTCAGAAACCAGCAATTTTAAGTAAGGAATACGTATTATTTACTTATATAATAGCCTGTTTACCATAGCTCCCTTTTTTGATAGTTCATTTTCCTTATTTAGGCATTAATAGTGTTTTCGCTGGTTGGTGGTATTCCCCAATTAGGTTTATTTCCATTTATGTTTTCCCCGTGAGTTTACTTTCCTTGATTTCCCACTTGTATGTTTTCTCCAATTTCAATTATAAAACCTCCAACTGGCACTTTTATATTAACTGAGGATGAGACATGATGTCTCGAAACGCTTTAACATCGTTCATGTCTATCGGCTAAGTCTGTATTAACACCGTTTATATCTTTTGGCTAAGTCTAAATATTTTTTTTATGTATGTCGAACTAATGAAATATCGAAGTAAATAAAGAGGAAAAGATGTTTTTTGTCGTGGCTCTTCTCTTGAAATTTATTATTCAGCTGCGATTTCCAAGAAATGTTTGAGTCCTACCACTTTCTGAGAACTTTTAGGGTAAATGTATACGATGAACAGATGATGGGTAGAACCTGTTGTGGAACAGGTGAATCAGTGGTGCGACAAAATCCATGCTTTATACGATGCACCAATGAAGGAATGGACCTACTGTAGAACGTAGTCAACTGCCCCTTGCAATCTTTACGCATTTTTCTCAATTACAGGCTGTTTTTCTTTTGCACGAATCGAGCTGTTACATAAACCTCTCATCCACCTTTGCTTCAATTAATCTTACTACTATATTGCTTTCCAAAAGTGCCTTGCTTTCTTTCCATCATTCATTATCTTTGCTTTGCAACATAAGTGCGCATTTCTCAGAGGAGCAGCCCACAACAATGAGTGATGTGACTTCCTGCTTTCTTGTCTTTATGTAAGGCCTGAAGAGCGCATACGCGCAGCTAACGTTAACCAGGATTCAACCCAAGTTTGCGTTTACACTACATTTTGCAAAATCTAGCCTGGGTTCCTACCTTCGGAGACGGGTTGACTTAACCTGGGATGAACCCAGGTTGGAAGCGTTTACATTACGAAATTCTAAACCTGGTTAGCGTCAACTCAGGCTCAACCAAGGTTAAAAGTTGTAGTGTAAAGAGGGCCTTAGTTAAACAAGAGTGATACTACGAATTCACGAATGTCGTACTTGCGCCAGTCTTGTTTCATCTGCATCAGTAAAATTCTGCCAATATACAAGAAGAACATGAGATATGTTAACTACTCTTTGGCACCGAATTGTAGTGGGGGGAGGGCGATTGCAACTGTTTGAAAAATTTCATCATCCAATTATTAAAACCCCATAGCTATGCAATTTTGAAGAAAGTTGAACCCCCCATTTTATGCACATCCAACCCCAAATAGAGATTTCAAAGCTTAAAAAGGATAAGCACATAAAATACATTGACTTTGTGAACGTAAGTCAATGTTAGCAAGTAAGGAAATCAAAACATGCTATACAAGATAGTAATAAGTACAAGTAAACACTTGTGGAGACGTCCTAAAAATAAACAATAACGAACTGATATTAAAAACTTTTTGCATTAACTAATGGCAATAATTTTAAAATGTTTGGTTCCCCCTACTATCTATTGAACATCGACACTCCCCAATTAGTAACAACCCCTCTATTGCAGTGATTATGGACAAACTATACTCACTTCCATTTATTAACACTCCTCCCCCAAATTATGCTTTTGTCAGGCCCTTAGTTATAATACCCCTATGCAAATACGCAATCAATAACGGTCGTTCCCCTAATCATTTTACTGTACTGGCTTGCTCACATTAACATTCCAAGCCGAATTTTCGGACCATCATATGTTCATCGACGAACTATCCCATCGTATAAAATGGCGATGAACCAAGCATGAACCTCTTCAAGTAGGCTCATCAAAATCCAACGGGCTCATTTCAAGTACGTGCCTATTAATTCACCCTGTTTTATACAATGAACCAATAGACGAAGCTATTCGGAATAATAGGTTCGCGTATCATCGGCTCATCGTATATGTTTACCCTTAGAAGTTTTTCAACCGGCAACATTATTCATTAACTCTTGAGTGACGAACATCCCATTCAGCTGGCACCAGCGTACACCGGCCTTAAAGTCCAGTTTACGCTTTTGCTAGTAGGCTACCACTGCCTGAAAGTCTCCACTTATATTATTACCTCAAAATGATGTAATCATGAAAAAGTCCTTATACTGCGCTATAAGCCGTCTAGAAGCTGGTAAGCTACGCCCTATTTCAGATTATAAGTTTGACAATTCTACACCGTTCTATTTACATTATAATGATTTTTCTAGACACCTGGAAAGAGACGACAATGGTTTCGAGGCTAAGGAGGACTTCTAACTTCAACAGAATGTTTGTTATGTTTACTGCTCATCTCCTTCTTGGTGCAGAATGTTTCTCAAATGGTTGCTCATACTCGAATCCAACAATAGTAAAATGCGTGAATAAAAACCTAGCAAGAATACCAAATTGCATACCGTCAAATGTGACAGACCTCGATCTATCACATAATCCACATCTGAAGATACAAGAGCGCTCTCTTCTTAGGTTCACCAATCTAACTAAGCTATCATTAATGCACTGCCACCTTAATAAACCATTTAGAATCCCAGAAACTTTAGTACGGATAGATCTAAGCTATAACTTACTCTCAATTGAAAGTGTTGCAGCAATATTCAAGAACAAAGATGCGTACAATATTATTTATATATCATTAAATTCAAATAACTTACAATTGGATGGAAATCTTTCTATGTTCCCTAGATCAGTGCAGTTCCTACACCTAAGTGGCAACAAAATGAAAAGAGTACAAGCAGAGGATTTCAAAGAATTTCAAAATCTATTACGTCTTGAGTTAGCAAATACCGGCATTCAGAGCATAGCGAAAGGGGCTTTCGATGGGCTAAGCCACCTTTACTACATTAATTTGAATGAAAACAGAATCAGAAAGCTACCAAGAAGAACATTTCAGTACTGCGAGAATCTTACTTCTATTAATATTGAGTCGAACTATTTGACAGAGCTTCCTGACCTCACAGGAATACGGCGATTAAATGAATTAAATTTGAAGAAAAATCGGATAAAGATTGTTAACGGGAATAGTTTTGGTGTTCATGATATATCTAAGATTGATTTATCATCAAATAGGATAGAAACTTTTGATTTTACTGGGATCAAGTATTTTTTGTTGGACTTGGCAAACAACAGCATACGCAAAATTAAACAAGGGTCATTTGGACCCAATCCACTAATTTCAGGAGTAATACTTTCAGAGAACAACATTACATCTTTAGAAAATAACTGCTTTCGTGGCATTCAGGGAATTGTTGAACTTCATCTTCAAAGAAACAACTTGCAGCAGATTGAGAATGGTATATTTCGCAACATGTCCATTCAAAAGTTATTTCTTTTCAAAAATAACTTAACTGACATAGCAGGTCTACTAGAAGGGATGAAAAATAGGCCACATTTATTGCTACTTTTTGGTAACCCACGCATTAGCACCATGAGGACATCCGATTTTCAGGATATGACATCAAGTTCCCAAGTTCACATAAGCTGTCGTTCATTTCAGACCTTTTCATCGCCATTTTTGATAAAAGCTAAGTTGACCTGCAGTCCTTCTACAAATTTAATGATACAGACAGCAACACAAGGTCTTGTAGGAAATGGCTTCAAATGCTTTGGGGGTTTGCCTTATAAATGCTACCCCTGCAAACTTGGAGAATATGATACAGCAATACAACCTTATCATGGAATGAACTGCGAGCCTTGCCCTGATGGTGGATTTTATCAGGATGAGATAGCATCAACTAACTGCAAAAGGTGCCCTTTAGGCCAATATGTGCCTCCTGATAAAGGTCCAGGAAAAAGTCCACTCGACTGTTTAACCTGTCCAAAAGGCACCAACACAAATACTTCTGCTGGTTATAGAGCATGTCCCTGTTTACCAGGATATTCGCGCACATATCGGTTTGGTGGTTGTGAGAAGTGTACTTTAGGTGGCTTTCAGTGCACAAAGGACTACCCAGAACTACGAAAGGGTTATTGGATGAGCTGGAAGGAAATGGCATCATGCAAAGATTCATTTAAATCGTTCATCGCAAATCTCGATACAAAGAATGCTTCTTATGACACTAGAACAAGCCACTTGAAATGCAACTTACCGATTGCACACAAGTGCCCTATTCCACGGTCATGTAAAGGTGGAGTTGAAGCATTATGTGAAAGAGGATACACTGGCGTACTTTGTTCTGTGTGTGACGCAGGGTATATGAGAGAATTCAACAAATGTTTGAAATGCCCATCTCCAGTTGTCTCCTTAGCGGAATGCATTGCGTACTTTTTGTCATTTGTCTTCCTTTGCTGGTTAATGTCAAAGCTAGCTAATGTAACTCTAGCTAGAACGGTCAATGAGAAAAATGAACGAACTTTTGCTGATTTGATTCAATCAAGTTTGAAAATCCTAATGGGATTCTACCAGGTGTTGGTTCGGATTATCAAAGCTTTCTCAAGTATTCAATGGCCATCTTCTCTCACGCATGCAGTAAAAGTGTTCGAGTTTATTCAATTGTCGGTGTTGAAGGTGCCATCATTGCACTGCATACGATCCGATTGGAGACTAAATGCACTTAGAGAGTTTTGGATCACGTTGATTGCAATAGCAGCTGTTCCTTCTCTCATTCTCATTTACGGCGTTCTTAGTGCATCCATTCCATACTTTTGTGCCTCAAAAGAAATGTTTAGAAAGAAGCAGATGATCACAATAAAGAACTGTCTACAATCCATGGTATTGTTTTTCTTTGCCACATATCCTTTATATCAACAAATATATTTCATGTCTTACCTTTCAGCTGTCACAGGCTTTGCACCGAGAAAGAAAATGGACATTGCCTCAATATGATATCATACCTACGCAATGACTACAGTGTTGAGTGTCCAAATGCAGTCGGTCACAATCAATTCAATGTGAACTATGCCTATGTCTCTCTGCTACTGCCATTTGGTTTGCCATGCCTATTGCTGTATTTATTGTGGAGATTCGCACCGAAGAAGGAAGTAGCGGGACCGAATCAAAGAAATCTGAGTATTGAATGTGATGACTCACAAGAGAACGAAGATGATTATGTTTTTGGATGGGAAGGGTACAATGCACGAAGCTCTAAAGTGCAATCAGTTGCTACATTTGCTCTTAAGATGACGTATGGCAATTACAAAGCATCTTGCTGGTATTGGGAATTCATAGAAATGATCAGGAAACTGGTTATGGTTATCGTGAGCAGTTTTCTGCTTCAAAATGTCAAAATTGGACTCTATAGCAACATAATACTGAGCATTCTATTTGTGCTGCTGCATGCTAGAAAATGGCCCATGAAGGATTCATTTGATAATTATATGCAACTGTTGGCATTGGTATCTGTTACCGTAAACCTGTGCTACAGTGTGACAAAAACAAGCAGCATTGGAGATGAAGATTTTGCTGGTCATACTGATTGCTGGCCGTTTCTTAAAAGAGGTCGTGGTGAAATGCTTTCAAAAGCTGCACCGTTGTCGCTGCAGATAGTGTTGTGATTCATAAGTGTATCACTGTACATTGCTTCACAGCAAGATGAATAGCTGGAGCAACTCTTTGGTTATATCAAATACACGTTTTTTTTATAACAGAAAATCATCATTTTGCCTGAGCCTCAATTTTCTTAACATTTCCCGAAATTGAGCCTCAGATTTTTTTTAATTTTTCTTAACTTTTACTGAAATAAGCTGGCTACAGTGGTTTAAAATTTCATTATTAATATTGTATACATGAATTTGAATCCCATCTTTAACATTTTGAATGCAATGACGACGAACTACCGATTTTTGGCCTATAAAAACACTTCATTTTGGAAAATGAGCCTCGTGATTTTCATACGATTTTCTTAAGATTTTGACGATTTGAGCCTCATTTTCTTATAAACTTCTTTTTTATAAAAAAAAACGTGTAATTATCACAAGGTATTAGGCTTCGTTGCCGATGCTATCATCATGCAGAGCTGTGTAATTGGCAGCACTTGGAAGATGAATAAAGGCCTCTACAGACAAGGCAATTTGCTGTTGACAGTCGAATTTATTCAACAGCATTCTGTGACTTGATAGTATGCTTTTCGACATGTCGATTTTTATGTATTGTTGCGCATATTGACACATATTATTGATCTTGAAATCCAATTTAGCAGTCTAGAAGGTAGATAATTGTTTTATTTCTTTTGCAATTAATTAGCTTCATCACATAGACGACTTTTTCAGATCTGGGTAGTATCAAATTTTCTTCAAATTGCAACTTGCTGCATTATAAATACAAATTACTTTTTCAAGTGTCGTAAGTTGAATACCGTAAGTGACCGAACAGCCACCTTGGGGGCTTACTTACACATGCGATCATTACCGGGGTGATTGCACGAGAAAGGGTGGTTATTCAGCAGGTGAGCTTATTAAAATTTGCTCGATACAGAGGGCAACAAATATTGTCAATTTTCAAATAATTTTCCAGCCCCCAAGCCCCCGCTGTTTTTCTAGGACGAACTTGCAAAAATTTGGTACTTTTGTTGAGGTACCCATGTAATGAATGAGGTATTTGTGGCACGGTGCAGAAAAGTATTTGCTTCAAGTGATATAAATCAGGGTATTTTCTATTTGTGCTGGTTCTTGCATATTTAGTCCAAGATCCGACCCCATCCACTTTTCCTACCTTCCCCCGCTTAATCTGAACCCCCATTTATGTCATCTTGAGGAATTTTCCAACCATCTACTTATTAGGACCCCTCCGCTTATTCAAGAACTAAGTGCAGTCGACGCCGGCAGCTTTTCAGTCACTTACGATGTATTAACTAAAAGATATTGTGTCTAATTTTAGTTTATTTCTTTTCAGAAGGGGATTTGAAAGCTATGTTAGTTAATTTTCAGAACATAGTTTTTTAAAGACAAGGTCATTTTAGATCCAGTCTCTTTTGGAGCAAAGAATAAAAGTAGCTGTTGTAAAAATGAAGACTTTCTTTTGCATTATATTTCCGGTCGAGTGAATGAAATATCCATTTTTTTCAATTTGTTTTCAGCTTAAAATTCCCTTTCAACTCAAGTTCATTAGTTTCAAAGTCACTTCTGCCTTTCAACACTGCCACTGCTCAATGAAACAAGCGTTAAACTTAATAACTAAAATCAAGAAAGTGAGGACAAACAAAAATTTATTTTGGAAACTCTTGAATTTTGTTGAAAAGAGTAGCGTTGGTGCGGTGAGAGCTAAATCCTGCATAAGCCTAATATCAGAGTTCCTTTTAATATCAGGGAATATCCCTGTCTTGCCTAAAACCATCAACAAACAGAGTTTTACTACAAATCTTCATTGGTTTGCTTCTTTCAGAAAACTAATTCACTTGATTGCCCAACACGTGATCTCCGTTCCCCTGAGATGATTCACTCATACTCTGATGCAAGATACTTTTGATTTATGCCTGCATGGTCAGAAACACAGAGAAAAATTTATTAGCTTTGACATAAGCATGTCAAAGTATACACGTTTTTCATGAAGAAACAAGACAGAAATCAGGGAAAGTTTTAGAATCACAGCAAGTTTAGCTTTACAAGTTCACATGAAAAAGTTCTTTCACATAAAAAAGTATTAAAATAAACTAAAAAAGACAGTATAAGCAGCATCAATTTTTTAATTTTTCTTCCATATATTTATTTCACAGAATTCAAACCTACTATTCTAGGTCCAAAGTTGTCTAATCTCTTTGCTATTGTTATTTGAAATTCCCTATAATTTTTGAAAACGTATAGATGATTGCAACCTAACTAAAGGCGTGCAAGAATCTTTCTTGATATACATTATCTACAGGGGTGATGCTGAAATGTATTTTTGGCGGCAGTAAAGCCCCAATTTTCCCACATAGAAGGTCAATTTGTGGACAAACGAAGTCAAAATTCCACAAGTCTTGTCAATTTTCCTATCCATTGGCCGTCAAACTAATTACTGGAGATGCAACACCCCGCATTTCCATCGCTCTTTAATCTTCATGCAGGGTCCTGCACTTATTTATGATACATACTCTGAGGAAAATACTCCTATTGTTTAATATTTCCCCCAGTAAATTGACTTTTTAAAACAGATATTATTCCTTTTCACTACAAGCTTTACATAAGAATTGAAGAAACCTTTTTTGATCAAATCATCCGTGGCTCAAGCTGTGATGGTAAGTGGTAGATATGAAATTTAAGGATACCAAATCGAAGTATGCGTCTCGTAAAACATATGCAGAAGAATTTTTAAAGACCTTTATAGCGCAGGGGAAACATGATGTTGAGAGATGTACTTTAAACCAAAGGAAAAATTACTGCACTAAATATTTTCCTGGGGGCATTGCCCTGAGAGCCCCCCTCTTAAGCATGCTACAGCAACTAGAGTTGTTGAACTATTTTCTGCTCCAGCCGATTAATAGCCTTCGCTAAGAATCTCATTTAAACCCATTTACTCTCATGAAATATCTGAACTTCAAAATAGAAAATGAAATATATCCATTCTCAATCATCTTTGACGGGTTTTGCACCAGAAAGTGCTCCTAATTCCAAAATATTTTATACTTTTGGACTAGCGATCTCGTTCGCTAGAGCTTGCCCGCCGCGGTAAATATTTCTTGAAAAACGCTATCGGAGATTTGCTATACGGCTTTAGAAGATTTTTGATACAGCCTTGGTATCTGAGAGGGAGATAGAGTGTGATTTGCATATTTGTGCTCATTTATCATTCTGTGTTAGCTACAGGAATTACAATTAGCATAAAAGCGAGCGTCTTCGAGTTATATGAAGTTCGAGTTCTGTAAAGCTGCTCAATTCATACTGTAAATAATTATAATACCATTTGTCAAGCAAATGCTAGGTGAAATGTTAGATCTGTTTGACCACCCTGTTAGATGACGTTAGATGATGTAAAGACTAAAATACACGATCAGTGCTTTTCGCCAGTTTCGACTCATGAGTCAAAAATTGTGACGCGTTTCGAGTGGAAAGCCGCAAATGATAAGTTTTCTCAAAGATGGACGTGCCATATCAAACTCATTCAGCAGTGAAGCGGACAAATGCTGTTTGATTTGAACGCATGCGCAGTGCGGCAAGAAAGATCACAAGTAAAAATGGCTGCAATCATAAGCACACGATAGAGAAGAAGACCGACTTATTTTTGCACTGAGCATTTTTGGAATATGGCTAGGGAAATACAAAGGGTTAACTGAAAGTTTATAAAATAGCCTACTCATTGACCCCATGCAAAAAACTTGGGCATTTATTTGCTTTGCCAAAATTTTCATTTCGATCACCATGATCATCTCCAACAGTCGAACTACCAGGCCTTGATCTATAGAGGTTCTCCTCGTTCGTCATGCTAATACAGTTAAAATCAGCAGATCCAACGAGAGGCGAACGAATGCAAACGGGAATGAAAACAATATAGTTTGAAAAGCATGCAAAAGCCTATTTGAAATTTTATTTTTTGCTTATAAATTTGATATCTTTTTCCCACTGAATGAATACAAATTCTAAATCTTGTCCTGGAAATGTACAAGACGGGGCTCTTTATTGAAACATCCTCTAAACGAAGAGATTCGCGGTCCGCAAAACTCTCTAAGCGGTCACATCTTTTATATGAGGGGTAGAACATTTAGTTTGGGGAAGGTCGAAATTTTTTAGCGCAAATAAGCGCTTAATTTAAAAAATGGATTGCAGAATGGCTTAATTGTCTGAAAACACTCATGGAGGGTAGTCAAACAGTCTAGGAATCCCTGTGAATTAAAAGACTAAAGCAATTCATGGATACTCTAACTGCGAACGCGCACGCTGTGGAGGATTACGTAAATCTGTGCAATGGTGTTTGACCATGGTGAGTTTCATGTGCTTAAATTTTAAGTCAAACTGAACAGTACGGCTGGGGCGTTTTCCATTGTTTATGGCCCTTTGAGTTCATTGTGAATGATCCCATTTCAACATGCAACTACAGCATAATAGTGCACCTGTGGAGAACAAGTAACAACGAACAGAATTGTAGCAATAGTTATTGCAGCAGTACATCACCTTCTGTATATACTATCCATTGCAACACTGCAGAGCTTCTACTGATCGTGTAAACGCGTAATAAAAATTGATAGAAAAGATTCATGAGCAAAAGCTGATGAAGAAAACTCATCGTGTATTTTTTCCTTTGGATCACATGTGTCACACTCAGGCCCGCGAGCCAAATTTGGCCCAAAATTAAATCGCAATTGGCCTGCAAGAGCAAATCAAATGTGCACTAGAACTGGTCCGAGGTCTATGCTATATCTTTTATTTCAGATTCAATTTCTCATTTGTTTGTAATATCAATATTCTGTTGTTCCAGATTCTGTGTTTAAGCAAAATTACAGTTTTTTCCATATGAAAAGGTTGAACATTGCATACCAGCTGCAGTTAGTTTTTCAATAAATATTGAATCTGACTCGTTACCTTACTTCACTACTTAATTTTGGCCCAGTGTAACTTTGAGTTTGACACCACTGCTTTGGATGATGATAGATGAAGTTTGCTTAATAATTCTTGTCATGGAATGCTATGCGAAATGTTTGATCTGTCTGACCACTCTATCAATTATGCCGCATGAAGGCTAAAATACACGGTCAGTTTATCAGTTTAAACTCTTGAGTCAAAATTTGTGATCAATTCTGATTGAGGAGCTACACATGAACAGTATTTTTATCAAAAACTGACGCGCTTGAATTTTCATCAAACTGAGCAGCGGGTGCCTCTCTTAAGCTGTAAGGCTGTGGTATTTTCTATGGTTTATGACCCATTGAGGTCATAATTCATACATTATTTCAATTATTTATAGAGGATAAAAATTTCAGCTATATTGCTGTTTTACAAACTGTCCTTTTCTAGCAATAATTAAAGAGCTTCTAAGATATAGGAAAAATCTAAAAGTAACAACCAAATATCAAACGAAACAACAAGAAATACCACTATAGGATGCACTTCTTGGAGGTTTTCAAGGAGGGTGATAGTTTAACTTCTCGACTGAGCTCATTCCATAGTTTTGCTCTACGATAACAATACGCATTTTTACATATAGATATTCTAAATAAAGGTATCTGCATCTATTCTTCACTAGAACAAAGGCTTTGTCCATTACATTCAGAGCACTTTGCAAAGAGTTCCGTCAAATACTGAGGAGCAAGTGAGCTTCGCAATTTATAGCTAAAAAAAGCAGTTTTCTTACTTGTGAGGTCCTTTATTGAAAGCCAGCCAAGACATTGTAGCAAAGGAGTGGCAGACGCTTCGTAAGGACTATTAGTTACTATTCTTGCAGTCTATTCTGGATCTTTTGGAGGACTTAAGTTTAGATTCTCCACAACAGTGCCAAAGCGAGGAACATTAGCTGAAATGCGGCTTAAAATTGTCTGCAAATCACTGGACGAAAGAACCTTTTTGGCATACTTAATGAGACCAAGAGCTTGTAGCGCCTTGGTCTTGACTTGCTGAAATTGACAGCCCCTATTTAAGCTTGTCAACAATGTTAACTCCTAGAAGGTTTTATATCATTTACCGTCAGAATTTTTCCTCTCCTATTTCAAAACATGACTTGACATCAGTAAGTTTTTCAAGCTTTAGAATTTTAGATCTTCATCCTATTATCAACGACTGCGTTTTGTAACATTTAAGGATAAGGATAGCTTATTTCCATGTAGCCAGTTTTGTAATTTTACGAGATCTCTGTTTAAATCTTCCTGAAGTATGAAGATGCATTTTGATGAGTGGGAAATGGTTGTGTCATTCGCATACACAGCAACCTGCCTTTGGTTCAGGCAGAATGGCGAGTTCTTTATAAAGATTAGGAACAGGAGTGGGCCAAGGCAGGACCCTTGGAGGACTCCAAAGCTTATACCACTGATGGCAGAAAAACTCGAGTTATCTGTACAGAATTGTTTTCTTCCCTGCAAATAGGAATTAAACCAGTTGAGCTCTATTCCTTTAATTCCATATTTTTGAAGCTTCTTTATTAAAAGACTTTGATCTAACAAACCAGATATCTTCTATTGGTCAATTAATACTGAGCCAGTGTACCTGCCCTTATCAATATTTAAGTACCAGTCATTTTTGCAGGCCATCAGGCTAGTAGTGACTGACTGCAAAGACCGAAAAACTGACTGATGCTTGTATATGAACAATCATGAACAATTGTCTCTTGTCTCATTCTTATAGATTGGGGTAGCACGTGCTACCTTACAATCAGTGGGAAAATTTCTTACAGCATAAATCATTACAAACTAATTAAATTAAACAGAATGCATAATCGTAGTTGCTCAAAAAAGGCCGTCCTCGGGTAGGCGCCGCAATTTTTGTTGCGTTTTAAAGTAAGTGCTTCCCTCGAATGAGCGACGCAATGCAACTCAGGCTAAGTTTATCACTGTTTCAATGGTGTTGGTTATTTTTAACATGACGTGGAAAGCATACAAAATGAGCAAATAAGTCATAAAATGTCTACTTTATTATTTCAAAGGACCTGCTTCAATTTCATTTGTATTGCAGTTTAAAGTAACAGTACTGGGATTTCTTTCTATTGTGTAGTAGCTTAAAACTTGATTGTGTAAGTAGCTGATTGTAGATTTCACGGAAGGACAGGTTTGTTGTAAAATAATGTATATGCTTTGGTATAAAAATGGAATGATAAATTGCAATATTTGGTGAGTAATTTCTTGTCTATTTTGTGACATGTTGATGGATCATCAGCAGATCAATCAACTGGCACCAGCAAAGAGAATTTTCTTTCTTTGTCACTTGCAAAAGACAAAGCTAAGGTAGAATTGGCTTTGAAAATAGCAAAGAAGCTCATCTGTTAGAACTTTCACGCTTGCTTTAAAATCAAATACAGTTTCATCCAAAGAAACCCAAATGCATTTCAATGTCCAGTGCATTTTCATATTAAACTCTGTTCATCTCATCAATGATATTCATGCAAGTTTGCTTAACAGCAGTAAATTAGCATTCAAAAGATCCTAACACATCTCTTTAAAAATGGTTTGCCTCTTTATTATATGCATCCTTTCAAGAAAAGGCTGCATTCTTATTCTCTTATCAATGTTTTTCTTTTCTATTGAAAGATGAACAGGGTCACAAGGTTCATATATTCTTTAAAATGTATACTTGTAACATTTTAGATTTAGAGTATTTTGTTCCATGAATGTACTCTGTTCAGATTTTGAATTATTATGGTTAGAGGCCCATTGCACAGCTAGAAGCAATTTATTGGTTGCTTGATTGCTAATAGCTTAATTAGAGTAAACCAGTTGCAGATAATCCTGGTGAAGCTACATTTCATTTAAATTCATTGGGGTTTTCATTCAAATCATGTATTATGTGGTCACTCTAACTGATATTAAAGGAAAAATATTTCACTTTTTACTCTTTTTCCCTACTTAATTATCCTAATACACAATGGAACACATTGAGCAAATATGATAGTGAGGTCATGATAAAGTTGCAGTTTAATAAGATTTAAGTATTTTGTATCAAAAAGTAAGACTACAGAAAAGCATGTTGATCAATTGGGTTTGCAAAAATGACTGTGAGAATTTAAGGCCAAATATTTCATCTAGCAGTTGCATTGAAATTTTGGTTTACAAAAGGAGCATAGGCCCAAATGCTTTAAATTGAAATACCATTGCCCTAATAGTAGCTACTGCTGAATACAGAATTGGAGGTTTCAGAACAAAAAGTTAGGAACAAGAAGAATCAAGTATGTACCTAGATCCATCTAGGATATGTTGATGCTTGACTTTGTCGTTCTCTTTCTTGAATGGGTGGTAGGTTGCCGTTGAAAGGTTGTATGTTACGTCGAGAAAATTTACTTATTTAAGGTTGCATTGAATGTCTATCTGGAAGCCCAAGTCTTTCAAAATCTTTGTTATGCTTTTTCATATAGCGTTTGGTATTCATCAACACATCCTCAAACCACCCACTCACTTTCATTGACCAAATTCCGAAGTCCATAGGCAAGCGACTATCCGACAATTCCTCCAACGAAAGAATATTCGAAGATACTAAACCAGAGTATAAAAATGCCCTAAAAACAGTGGACACCCATCAAACCTCTTATACTCACACTAACACCCAAAAAAAACCAGCAGGCAGAACAAGGAAAAGGTAAATTATTTGGTTCAACCCCCCATTCAACAAAAGAGTTCAAACAAACATAGACAGAATTTTCCTACATCTCATAGAGAAAAACTTCCCAAAATCCACCAAGTTCCATAAAATATACAACAAGAACACAATCAGACTAAGTTACAGTTGCACGGAAAGCATACAACAAATACTAAAAAGTACAACAAACGCATCATGAAACAACAAGAAAGCACACAATCCAGTATACCATGTAATTGCCAAAACAAAACACAATGCCCCCTACAAGGAAGCTACAACACACAAAGCGTTATGTACAAAGCCACAGCTACAGCTCCAACACTTGACACAAAGACATACATAGGACTAACAGAAGGAGAATGGAAACAACGATATTCACAGCATAAATTATCTTTCACTAACCACAAACACGAAGAAAACACGATGCTATCAAAATTCATCTGGAACACAACATGACAAACAGGAACAACAGCAGAAGTTTCTTGGTCCATCTCAAAGCCCATCCCAGCCAATAACAACACCAGCAAACGATGTCTACTTTTTTTCTCAGAAAAACTCTCCATTGTCACATTCAAACACCCAACTCAACTCCTGAATAAAAGATCGGAACTCCTTTCAAAATACAGACATGATAACAAAGTCCTACTTCGTAACTTTAAAAGCACAGAGTGAGAACATTAATCCCCGAACTGCAGATCATGAAACTAAACGCCTACAACCCCCTTACAATTTAACTGTCATATATTTGAGCGTTTGTAACCATTCGTAGCATAATTGTCTGATGATCGAGAAATCGTGAAACTAGTAGTTGCAATTCCACAGTTTTATTGTCTGTTTCAATCTACCTATATACATATGTATGTATCAATATTACATATATATATATATATATATATATATATATATATATATATATATATATATATATATATATATATATATATATAT
>OLMO02000301.1:5344247-5358728 GCA_900291935.2 Cassiopea xamachana
TACAATTCTTTTGGATTGCTATATATATATATATATATATATATATATATATACATACATATATATGTATGTATATATATTTATAATATATATATATTTATATTTATATATTTATATTTTTATATTTATATTTTTATATGTATGTATGTATAGTATATATGGGCATAGTCAGACCAACTTCAGGCAAGGAGGAATTCATCGACGATTGTATTCAAATATTGGAGACGAATGAAAAAAGAAGACACAGGTATGTCACATGCTACTTCATGTCAACCGGCCCTGAATTCAACCCCGATAGCGGATAGGTGGATGCAAGGTTTGCCACACCGTGGAAGAAATGACTAGCCGACTTCGAAATGTTTACTACAGCGGCCTGAATTACTAATAAAACTCGTACACTTTCACTATTGTTATAACTGGCTGTGTCCTGTGTTAGAGATCTATTTTGAAAATTGGAATGCACTGGCGCAAACAAAGAACATGATACAACAAAGGCCACGCTCAATGAATATTTTGAGCCTCAAACGAATCTCAGATATAATGTATACTATTTCTGACAAGAGCCCCAACAAGAGCCCCAAGAAACTTTTGATCAGTACCATACTCGATTGAGAGCATTGGCTGTTCCCTTTGAATTTGGAGCACCAACATAGAACTCACTTCGCTCATCTTCTCAGATATTCTAAGAGCAGTCCTGTCGCACCCACTTTCTGTAATCCTCCTATTCAGCTTTAAATATGCATGTATTGATGCTAAGTTTTTGCCTAAATCCGTGTTTTGATAGTTCTGCAGTGTTGATCAGGGGTGGATCTAGACTGTCGCACAGGTCGCACATCAGACAGTCAACATTCAGCTGCACAACAATATTTTAGTCACTTGGAACGTTTTTCTAATTTGTACTACATCGAATCAGCTCTAAGATGGATTTTTCTGTTTGCTCTAAGTAGATAGGGAATTATATAGAAGTGTTTTACATTTTCCTATTTTGTGGAGGAGCTGGTCAGAGAGGAGATCCCATGTTTGTACTCTTTATTCCGGATTGTTAAATCTTACAGCTTTTACTGAGGCCCAACAGGGTAAAAAAGTAGATAGAGTAAGATTTCTGTGCACAGGATGCTTCTTACCCACTGTCGCATGACTGTCACACAATTTGCATATGAATTGAGGAAGCCAATCATATCGTTTTCCTGTGCGACCGTATGCCTAAATGATCCTTTTTAGTGCTGTTGCACAATCTTAAAGTAGATTTGATAAATAGATTTCAGTAGGTTACTTAGGACGTGAAAGGCCGCAGAATCCCATTCATATCACAATCTTTATTATCTTATATTGGATTTACTGGAAAAAGTAAAGCACTTTATTGAAGAAGAAAACTACAACACGTTGGAGGTAATCTATAATGCTGAATTAGCAAAGCTTGGCAAATGTGCCGTAATTTCGAAGAAATCTTGTTAACTGAAGACGTATCTGCAAGCAGCGACATTCCAAAGAATGATGCATGCCTTCGCGTTATGAGTGTTAAAAGAGTCGTAGCTGCCAGGTACATTTCAACATATCATTTTCAATATTAAATCATGTTCTCTTGCTCCTTAAAGGTGCCTAAAACCAATCTGAAATCATTTGCAGAGAGCAGGTAACTTTCAGGATCATATTTCATATTGTTGGGGGACGATCCTGACAATGGTAATTTCCCATGCTCAAAGCACATTTTTGTGTTGTAATTTCAGTTACATGGAATTTGTGAAATACGTCATGAAATATTTTTTAGTAACTGGTTATGTATTATAGTCAGGGGAAGGTCCAGTGCTGGACTTTCGGGGCCCATCTGATTCATTTTATTGTCTTTTTATGTAGGAAGTTTCTTAACACTATTTTTTGATATAGGAAATGTTGCCATTTGGGAGGGGGGACCATTACCCCCAGCCTTCCTTGGATCCGCCCCTGCTTATAATGAAGCATGAGGTATTAGCAGCAATTCATGTATTAGCAGCAATTCATGTAGTGGCAGAATTCTTTGGTTTGACCACGCCTATTAACGAGCCATGCCTTATGTTCGACATTCATGAAATGTTCTAGATCCGTCCCTGGTGTTGATCAATTGTAGGGGAGAATAAAGTTAAAAGATTATATAAGATTCAGAAATAGAACAAAAAAGATCGTAAGACTGGAGTGCTAAAAAGTGCAAATGAGTAATATGCAATTGAGCAAAATCTGATAAAACAATGCTGTTTGTGCTTAACGGTTGTAGCTAAAAAAGAAATGCTAATGTGCAGACACAGTATTTTTCTGATAACAAGGAGCATGCAGCAGAGAATGTTGTCGTTTTTTCCTTTACCACCAGCGTCTTCTCATACGTCTGCGTCTTCTACCGTGCTTCTTGTTTCCTTTAGCTCTTGGATCTTGGTGATCATACAAAATGTAGAAAATAGAAGTTTCATTGACCACGTCATTGACAAAGTAAGCCCTTTAATAAAGAAAGTTGATGCTTGCCTCACTTCTAATTAAACGTTACCCACCCTTCCAGTAGGACTGTTGATTTCGAATTAAAATTACAAGATAACGTTTTGCCATTGCATAGCAAACAGAGATATTTCTGTAGAAAGTCATATTCTCATCAGATTTTGGAACTTAGAAAGTCGACATTCTCGATAGCATGTATGACCAACCAGCGAGAGATTAAGATTCGCATCCTTTACCCCTTTACCACATGAAACAATATCCTACCTATGGACACCATGAACATCACCCCATCCATTCCTTCTACATGAAAATGCATTAGTGAAGTAGAAGCGAAGTAGAATGCATTAGCTCAGGTGAAGTAAACATATATAAAAAATCAAGCATCAATATGAATGTAAGATCCATCTATATTTTATCTTCATCCAGTGCAACAAGTCTATGGAAGGTAATCAACATTTGCTATTGCATAATAAGATAATATGAAGTTTTATGCTTTGGAAAACGCAGCCTGGTAATTAATTGAAGAATCAGGACTACGACAAGAATCATAGTCAATTTACATTTTCTTTTTCATTACATACAATTAGATACTACCGTTAAGATTCTTTAGACCCTACCCTGATATTGAAAAATCTATTAGCAACAGTATTGACAACGCCATTAGACATTACATAAAACGTTTCGGGGCATACTGCACCCATCTTCAGTTAAATAGAAATGGATAAGAGGGACTTTCATACCTATTGGAAAAATGAACAATCAAATAGAGCGTGCATATAGATAAAGGCCAAAGGGCGTGAAATAAATGAACAAGAAAGTGCCTAAATAGGAGACAACTTGGGTAATGTTTGCATTTTCGACAATGTAAGTAATCAATTAGACCCATTTATTCACTAAAGCTTACTTATTCTTACCGATCCTCCCACACTTAAACAGCAGAATTCTTCCATATGGAAAAACTTTATGCTTCTTTTAATCCCCAGAGGATACTTGTTTTCTCCTTTATCATTTTTTCAGTTTCCATTTAAAGTTACTTCTACTTGTTTAATTACATTGTCTCAAATACAGACTTTGCCAATGTTGTCGCCAATTTAAGCACTTTCCTGCTTATTTTATGTACATTTAATGTGTACATTTGTGTAACTACATGCACTGACCCTTTTCTTCAAGAAATTCCTCTGTACCAAGGATTGGCTCATCATCATCTACTTTTAGCTCATTTACTTCTTCTTCATTGACAAGAGCAGGATCTTCTTCTTCCTCTTCTTCTCTGGCTTTCACTATATCATTGGATGTAAAGGGGTTTAAATAAATTACATGCAACTTTTGCAGTTTAATCCAAACGAAAAGGATAAGTGGAAATTGTTACATATTGAGGATTTAATGCTTTATCGCATGCATTTGCATGCGCCTCAACGAGAAGAAGCGGGTAATTAACCATTTGCCTTGTTCTTAAAATTTATCTAGATCGCGCACCTGGACAATGTTTTCTATACATTGTTTGATATTATATATTGTATTTTAATCCTACAGTCGTACTATGAAAAAAATTTATCTTTACAGCAACTTTTAGCACCTCCCTTTTAAGTATATCAAGTACTCAAATGCATCACCTAGGAGTAGTTGCATTTGCAGGGATTTCTGGTCGCAGTTCATTCACAAGTCGCAGGTGCCAAGTCCCTGTATTGATTAAAAGCAAAAGAAGGGATTGGGTACGAAACCACAAGAAAAATTTCTTGATGACGCACTTTTTACCTTGGAAAACACCCTTTTTCATCACAGTTGTGTATGAAGTAATCTCTTTTGATACAGAGCTATGTTTTTAATGTTGTGTATTCGATATACTTTAGCCTAAGTACCTGGCGTTGAAATTGTCTCTCTGTTTGGCTAGCCTCTGAGATGTTCCGAAAGAGTGATTCAGTTTTACATTTTTTAGGATATATTTTGAAAATAATTTTGATAACGACAGCTTCCAATAGCGTTCAAATCATTGGAAAGCTTTGATTTAATCACTTCAATTTTCCATATTAGCTACATAAAGTACAGTGACATCAACGCATTTCATGATTGTTGTATTGATGACTACATGAGTGATCTCGTTGAGGAAAAGTATGAATAATAGAGGAACCTAGATCGAGCCTTTGGCACACCTGCTAGAACACGTTATCCATTAGTCATATCGCAGTGGTAATTCACAGCTACTGATCTGCCGAAGAGGTCGTCAGCAATCCAATCCAATTCATCTCCATGAATTCCATTTAGAAGTTACGGTCACCCGATTCCAAATATTTGGCTGCAGAAATGCAGTACAGGCACTTATACAAACTCATATTTTACTACTACTGAGTCAATTTGTAGTTGTTTATCCTCTCACTAAGTTATAAAAACAACTTACCATAGTTAAATGCATTGAGAGAAATAATGACTAAGCAAGCGAGAAACAGGAGCTTCATCTTGATAGAGATACTACTTCTCGCGGTCCTTGTTTCAGTGTAATCAGGAGAGATTGATCCATGGTATGATATTTATACCATTACTTACTGAGTTGTACAATGGGCCATGCAACAAACAACGGATAGAAATTTCAATTAAACTCAATCGTTCCTTTGATGGCGATTGTTTTGGTCTTAGAAAGTACTGTGAATGGTCAATTGTGCCATCGAGATTACTATCAATAATGCTAAAGTTTCTGGGGATATGGGGTGGAAATTTGCACATAAATGGGTATAGACAGCGGAAAAAGTATTGTTCGCCTGTTATGGAGATTCCTATGTGCTCTCTGTAGTGTATGGATAGAGTAGGAGAACCTTTCCCGTAGGACCGAACATTCCAGCTCAGAGAAACTACAGTAATCTACAAAGGAGCTTTGCCTAGACGAATGAATTAACATTGAAAAGTGTTATAAAAGTTTAAGGGCAGAAAAAGCAACCATTAATTTATAATCAGGACAAGATTCATTCAAAGTTGCCAAGCTGTAGAAAACTAATACCTGTGAGAGTTTACGAGCGCAAATTGTGAAGACTAGGGTCCAGTGTTGTGGGCAGAGGAACTCAGAATTTCAGTAGATCTTTAATGCTCCATTTGCCTGAGAACTGACCACTGAGAATGCCTAGACATTTGTCTATTTCACATTTAAAACATTCCAGAAAAGTACAGAGAATAGGCTTCTAATCTTAAGAAAAAACAATTGATGCTATGAATAGCAATAGTCTGTTATTAATGGATAAGAATGTGCACTCTTTGTAAAAAAGATCGCAAAGAGACCGAAAGACGACACAAGAATGAGACCCAGGAAGACATCCGTGAGAAAAGTAACTCCCATCGTGAGACTGTGAGAAGTGGTGAATATCCATGACTTCGCAAGCTTGTTCATTAATACCTCTAGTGATCTTTGATTGAAGACGGACACTACGAAGACGTAGGAAGGGAGTACTACAGCATATATAGGGCTTATCATAATTAGAGCTTATTATCATCATCATCATTAACTTTACGTTTTCTACGAGTATCCAGGGGTGGATGCAGACTAGTGCTATTGTAGCTTGAGCAACAGTCAGAATGTTCGATTTGACTTTGACAAGCTTTAATTGTACGAGAGACTTGAGGTCTCTTACTGTTTATTTTTTCCATCCTTTCACAGAAATTGATGCTTGTCCATGTGTTTCATTACATTCCCTTGTCCTATTTTTTAAAAATCTACCAATCAAGTTGATCGATTTCGAGATAGCTTCATACTGGAAGTTCTAATGGAGCTTGAAAGTATGATTGACACTAGTGCTCAATTCTTGCGGGGAGCACCAGTGGAAATTAGAAAAACGAGCATTAATCAATGAAGACTAAAGATCATCAGTGCTCATTTGTGGCAAGGGTACTACTGGCATTATCCAAAGAAAACGAAATATAACTAGCACTCGCTTATGGCGGAAGCACTAGCGAGCGCTACTGGATGAGCATTTAGCGGAAGAGTGGGATCTAAAGAGGCATGCAGAAGTCTAGGTCAATGATCGACAGTTCTATTGATATGAACGCACAAGCTGTTCTGCAAGAATGAATCGTGCATTGTTGAACACGACCATGATATGCGAGTAGGAAGTGCGAAAGCGGTCGGGCCTAGGGTTTAGGGAGAAATTCGAATACATATTTCCAATAATTAATCATGAAGACAAGGCACTACTGTGTGCAAATTGTGTATTGTCAGCTGAAATATCCCTCTCATCATAAACGTTGTAAGCCATAAACCGAGATATGCATAGTCTTAGGGACGGAAAATTTTGAGAAAAAGAAATTTCATAAATAATATGATAGCTAGAAGCAAGCACACAGCTAGCAGGGGATGTGAGGGTGTATCACCCCCAACACCTCTCTGTGATGTCATCAGTAAATTTATATTGAACCAGGGCCTTTTGCAACATACAATCTTGGGGGCAAACTCCAGAAAACCTCTTCCAACCGACTTCAATGTGTGTTATGGAACATCGAAAGTATTATGAGGATTTCACCTCCTTCCATCACAGTGAATTTGCTGGAACTTAAATCTCACAGGAAGGTATGATCACGCCCAAATTATTTTAGCCACACCCTCAGGTAGAAGAAAGCTACACTCAGAGTTTTTCCTGCGTCCACTCCTTGTTATCAGAAAGCCTATTGTCAAGAAAAGATTAAATAACCTTATCAATAAGATGCATAGAAAAAAACTTTCTGTATGAATGCTCTTGATGCGAGAAAGCTCATTATGAAAACTAAAATGTGAGTAACAAATATTAGCAATATCCTCGAACGAAAAGGGAACGAACAAAACTAACCTTATTAACATGAGTAAGGCTAGCATATTCAGTGCAAAAACCTGTAAATGTTTCATTCTGAAGAAGTTCAGTGGATAAATTGTTGTTATTAAAAGTAAGAAGTAAGTGATGAAAAAGGAATTCATTTTCTAGGCTTCTGTCAGACGTAAAAGTGATATTTCTACGACAGGAATTACATAATGCCTAGGCTCGAGTAGTTAACATCTTAAATCTAAAATCTTGGAGATACAGGGCTGTTAAACATATTATGTCACACGTACAGTAGGGGTCTTTTGATTTTTGTGATAAAGTGTGAGAAAGGGTGTGTGGGTTGTTTTTAGAGTGTAATGTTACATTTTCTAAACAAATCGATAGTTAGCACATTTGGCCTGAAAATAGCAAGTCTTTTCCATTTTTAGAGCAAAGTTGGCTGCAAGTGTTAAAATAATCTCACATTTTTGTTTTGATGTCATTCTGGCCATTTTCACTACTTAATTTCAACCGGTTTCAATAAAAAAGGCATACTAAATACACTATTCCCAAAGAATACCCCGTGCTTCCGGGGTTCCTGCCTATGTTGTGGGTTGTTTTCTCTACTCTCCAAAAAATTTATCCCAATTTGTTGCCGTTAAGACTCCATTCCTAAACTCTTAGGTAAAATGGGGACACTTTCCGTAAAATAACCATTCGCTGCAGAAAACCTTTTAGTAGCGTATGGATTTTAAAGAGCGGAAGAATTATTGTTGGTATGATAGCCTTCTTTGGTGATTTCTATGTATTGGAATCACCAAAACATATTGTGAGATCAACAATAATTCTTCCTCTCCTCTTATCAATAATGCTTCCGCTCATTACCACCATTCACCAAATTGTGATTTTTCGGACAGATATATTGAAAATTACAACAGTGTCATACACTTGTCTAATGATTATGATCTTTTTCTTTCAAGCAACATATTAAGGAGCCAACTCGGGTATGTCTGGGGAGAAGAACTATAAATGATCATGTTGCCACCAATCTTGAGCGAGGGGAGTTGTCTACAGATCACTTGCTGATCTGCACCACCTGTAATGAGGCTAGGTTGCGTCTACACTACTCTGAATCACTTTTGCTGCGTATAGGTTATCCGTCACACCAGCACGGATTCAAAGCAAACTCGAGGCCTGTATTGGGGTTTCATATTTTATACCTTCATATTGTCAAATATTCCGATGTTCACGGCACCAATTATTGGGGTTTTTATCCTAGCTCCTGTGTATTGCCATTCAATTCCCCACCTAATTCTTGACAATCTATCCAAATTATCCTGCTTAGGCCTACCGACTAGACAACATAACAAAACCTAACAAATCATTACGCTACAAAGCTCTAAACCTATATAAAAATCCAAGCAATAAGTGAATCAAAACAACGAACAAAACCATCTAACAGCTACCTACAAAACGTCCCTAACATTCACCTCACTATATCTGTCTCTTTTTCACTATTGCCATCTGTCTATGTAATCTCGTCCTTCCCTTTTTTCACCTTTCACTTCCTCTCCTCCTTCAAACTTAAGCAACTACCATAACAATAAATCTGAGAGAGCGCCAAAATTTGCTACTTGTTGCTGTGTGAAAATGGAAAGAGCTAACAGTTGTAAAAGAATACAAGGAAAGACTTCAACTGGACTGAAGAGGAAATTTCTTTATTACTCCATATAATTGTAGAATATAAGGCAAAGAAGATGGCTCAGGGCGTAGACTGGGAGACTGTAAAGGCCGAATATGAGGAGATCACGGAGGAAATTCACCAGTACTATCCGAAGGAAAGCGGTGACGTCAGTATAAAAGACTACCCTAATATTGCTCGTCCAACGGAACTATCGAAAGAGCGCACTGTTACAAGATTAGCACCATGTTTCGAAAAGCTGTTGATTTGGGAAGAAGAAGTGGGGGTGAAAGAGTGGTATTTGCTTTGTTGAAAGAGTGCGAAGAAGTTTGGTCTGGATCACTTGCTGTTCATTGTATTGAGAATGGGATCCAGAGTAATTTCATCACTTCCATTAACAGTGAAGAGATATGATAAAGAAATGAACTGCCTATCTCTAAATATTCTACTGATGACCCAGAAAAGTGTCTTCTCTAGTAGTCATTTTCCAAGCACGTAATTGGAGGAATTGTCTAGAGAGGTTAGACTTTTGCTCCTCGGAATATCGTCTTTCTAGTGTTCAAGTATTTTGTATGTTGTGTTGCAGGCAACTCGTCGTCGTAGTCCCATCTTCAATATAAAAAGGAAAAGATATTTAAATGACGATTCATCAAACTGTTTGCACTGAAAAGAGGGGAGGTATTTGGACATAATGATCCTGAATGCCTACATTTCTTGATACAGCTCAGGGTTGGACTAACGTCAAGGGACATAGCATTACAAATAACTTTTAAGATACTCAGAACCCTAAGTCTTGATTTAACATGGAACTGCTTCTCTTGATGAAATCATTTCATGCTGCTTAGCCAGAAGTACATCACCCAGAGAAACAACCGCCTTTGCAGAGTATACACAATGTCTCTTTCCTATGGCGTTGATCTATATCGTGTGAGAGAAAAAGATTTACATTATATCAATGAGAATTTATTGCACTTCTCGAACAATCAGAAACTACTAGCTACTTTTGGGTACATAAAATTCACACATCGGTCGTTGAGCAAAACATGCATAAGGCTTGTTTTGTCTCTTCAGTGTACTTACTGCAAAATCGAATAATAAGATGCTGTCATAACTCTTTTCTTGTAAATGTTGTCTTCCTTCTTTTCCTATGTTGTGGCTGCATTAGAGAAATATATGTAAACATTTAACGTGGCATTCTCTTATCCCATAGTTTGTTGTACTTGCATTTTCCCAAGGGCATTACAGAAATGTTAAAAATATGTGTTATTTATGTCGGAGTAGTGATAAAGAGTACTAACGCATGTATGTTTCATTGCATCTAAACAGGGAGGCTGTAAAAACCTATCTGATGGGGCGGGGGCTTAAGGCTGAATTTTCCTTATTTACTTTATAAGTAAGTTATTGTAATATAACCGTTCGCGAGTCATTCAAGTTTCTTAAAGCATTGCTCTTTAGTAATATACATGCGTTGGAGGCAAGAGGGCTTAGCACAACTATAGTAGAGAAGAAAATGTTCAAAATTCAAGCATGACTATAGGAACTTTCAATGCATTAGACATTTTCTAGCATCCATTGTCTGCTATAAGGCTCACCGTTGTAGGGCACAAAGAAAAATTTCCAAAATTAAGGCTCTTACATTTCGAGAATAGCTTCTACAAATAAAGTGTCTCATAAGAGAGATGCTACAAAAAATTCTCAATCCATGATTACGGTTGTGCCTTCTATTATTCCTAAGAAAATGTTTTAATTTTTATTGATTTTGAACTTCAGAAATTCTTACAAAATTTATTCTGACAAGAAAAGAGTGTACCATGTTAAAGCTAAAAGTGAAATAGCAAATTTCCCGTTAGTGAATAAGAATCCGAGACTTAGTCCAAACTTAAATTGGGCAAAGTCCGGGGTTTTAGATTTTCAGTTCCGAATGGTCATCTCTAGTCTTTCCAAACGCCTCCTTGCCATCGACTTCTATCTGCTATGAATCGTCATTTGACCCCATTTTTAAAAGCTTTTACCCAGCCTAGGAACAGAATTAAGCGCTTTTACTTCCTTTGAGGGTGACATTAAATTCTTGGCGCTATCAGTAATTAATAGAGATGGCAAACTTCTACATGCTGTAAATATACTAAACGCACGCGAAAATGCATCAATTTCAAAAGATTCTACATGTTCTAAATTGATTTTCCTTTTCCAACATACAGGTGAATGGGCATACATTATACATTTCCTTTCCACCCCTGTTTGTTGAATTGACTATCTTAGGTGAACCGGCAACATCCAATTCCGTGTTGGTAAATGGCCAGACAAATTGCAGTGTCAAAAGGCAAGCCTTCTATCCTTTTGCATGTGGTACATTTTCTTAATGTTGATTTTACCAATTCCTTTGCTTATGGAACCCAGTACCTTTGCCTTAAAAGTATTATGTTTCCCTCATTCTTCGTGCATAACGCTTCCTGACAACAGATCACAAGCAATTTGGAAACATGATGAAATTTAGGTAACAGGATTGGTTTGGTGCATGTCTCTATAACAAGCAAGTTCGTGCTTATTGCGACTATTCAACCTCCTTAGCAAATGATTCAATGTGTATCGAGCGAGTAAGAAAATTGTCTGTGTTTTTTACTCTGCCTTTTATCACTTCATCTCTTTGTTGGCAGTTCTTATTGCCAAAAATGAACGTAAGTTGTTTATAAACTGAAATGCATAAGTCAACGTATGCACATATTTCTGTTAAGAACTATACAGCTCAAACTCCATGACATTATTGATACTTTGAATGCACTTGCTTGCTAAAGCATGCGCGATGGCGGGGACTCGTTTTATACTTTCTTCTGAAGGGGATTAAACTTAAAAAGTAATTTTGGCAATGCTGTAGGTGGGCCTTTTTGAAACCCTATCCCTTTCCACCAGAAAAAATTTTGTTGTAAGTGAGACCCACACATTCGCTTGACTTCCGCTCGGCTGACCTTTTGGTACCTGGGTAATAGAACCATTCATCGCACTGTGAGTAACTGAAGATATTTGACATACAATGGCGAAAAAGTTTTTTTCAGTACTTATTGTTCTTTATCCAACAAAGAGCTGTAAAGGAGTAATATACATTGATTAGAGTGCCCTCAAGATTCCCTGCCAATGCACTCATTGCTGTTCTCATTTTACGAATAAGTGGGCTTCTATAAGATTTAAACGTGGGATACTTTGCTTGTTGGTATTAGGGAATGCTGTGGCCTTACCTGCTACTAATTTAACACATAGCAACCCCGTTCATCTTGGAAGATCCCCTTCGCAGAATAAATATGGAATTTTTCATTTGTATTCATCCTTTCTATTTCCTGTAAAAAAAGAGTGACTCAGCTTCAGGCCTACCTACAGCAACACCGAGTAGTACAAATTACTTGTGTAGATTGCAATCATCAAATTTGGCTACCACTCAACGATATGATGGGGTAAAGTAATCTTCTAAACTAACCAATTTACAAGCAAAATTAAAATTTTCAAAGGTAAACATAAAATGTAAACTAATCAACAATAAAAGGCAGTATGGTTATATACATATTGAAATAGGAAAACAACTAGTCATATTCGAAATGAAGTTTCCGAAAGGAATGAAATCTATGGCATTAAAGATTGGCGATGTGGTTAATCGTGGAGTTCAAGGACAAGCAGCATGGAATTGAAAAACAGAGAATATGCAACGACCACGTAAGAGGAAGCAACATATCATTCTAAATGAATGAGAAAATGATGCTATCGTGACATGCCTGTATTCAGATGGCTTGCCCCACTGCAAGAATATGATGGAGATGTCCTTAGGAATATAAGAGAATATATGAAAGTCTCGAGAGATTTTTATCAGAAGATGGTTTCATTGTAAGAGAGTTCAATGTGGAATAAACTTCCTGAAGAATTTAAGTAGGTATAGTCCATGTATTGTTGTAAGGAAAATATTTAGTTTACTTTGTTTACTTTGCTTATATTCATTTTTTTGTAATTCTTTATAGTAATGCTTATGTACTAGGATGTTCTTTCTATCATGAATAGCCTTCATGTTCTATATTAGGTCATTGTAGGTATTAGTGCTTTTAGTGGAGATCCTCCTGGAAATCAGCTTAGGTTGAAGGGCCACTCTCCATATTTGAAATGATATGAAAAAGATTTGTCACAGGAAGTAGAAAGGACGAATGCAAACAACATATCTGATATTTATGCTACGAAGGAGATCGTTCAAGATGACCAATCATTTACTCAGCACGCCATGTCTGCACGGTAAAGGAGCAATAATAGCATGGCTTTGGAGTGAACTGGAAAGGTCAAAATGATGACTTCATTAATGAATGTAGATTCAAATTGTAGAGTTCACACATGCGCTTAAGCTCACAAGACGCTCCATTCCAAAATCAGCAAATTTAAGATTTTTTGCCCTCTTACAGTTGCAGCCTTATTGATGTGAACTTCGTAGATTTCAAATCAGTCTTGAATATCAGTTATAATGTACGAAAAGAAGCTAGTTTAGTAAAGTGTGCAATGAAAAGTCACTTCTGAAGCAATATGATAAACAAATGAAGGCCTATCATTCTTCTGAATCTTTTTTCAGTAGATAAGATAGAATATAGTAGGATTGGTTGTGTTAATGTCAATCATATGATTGTCAGTCTAGTAGTGATTATTTTAATCCAGCTTTATTCAAGACGTAGAGGATGGGTGTGACATCCTCTTGTTGACATGCTACTGGTTTTAATTTCCCAAAGGTTGTGGAATATTTCTGGGAGTCTAAGAGAATAGACTTGTAATGATGCACTGTGCCATTAGTTTTTATGGATATGTAATAAACAATCAATAACAGAATATAAATGTACAATACTCCAAAGATAATCTTTGAATACACTTACAGTGTTCTCAAAGTCTCAATGCTTCTTGTGAATGAAGAATGTTCAACAAACGTCTACACTAAATAAAAAGTTTTCGGCGTGAGAAGTTCCCGGACAATCGTTTTTCCTCAATATCTATTTGTATAAAATCATCTTTGTCCAACAACATGCCAATCAAAAAGCTTTTTGCGGAGATTACGCTAGTCCAATGTAAAGTAGTTAGATGTAGTGGAGATGAAATGGTATCCGAATTCAATGAGATGTGATGAGAAGTCACGTAGAAGTCTGTAAAGGCATTCCTTTAAATGAAATAGTCAATCAAAACAAATCCTTGGAGGCTACTTGGTCGCTATGATTACGAATATGCTCAATTCCGTTGATATGATAAAAGATTCTCTCAAAGATCAGGGCATATCAATTATTGTCCAATGGCATAGTTCTGAACACTAAGTATTTCATTCTACTGCTGCGCATCGTTCCAAAATGTCAATTTCCTTAAAATTAGTATACGTGGGCCCTAATAAGGTCCGGGGGTTGGGACAAGCGAAAAACTAGACTAATGGTTTTTTTCAAGAAGTCCGTGAGATCCCGAAAAAATAGGGAAAATCCGAAGCAGTTGAACTTTCTTATGAGAGTAGATATGAGAATTAATATCAAGCACAGAACTGCTGAAATGTGAGAATAATGCGAACTCCAAGCTTCACCAAGACTTGAAACTGTTGCG